>JAPZDY010000025.1:4506071-4526636 GCA_029783645.1 Ctenochaetus hawaiiensis
CTGCAAATTAAAATGTTTTGTATATTTTCATTTCTTAATAAACTCTTGAGTGTTTTTAACAATTAATAGGATAATTTTTTAACCTATAAATGCCACAAAATAGTTAAAAAGACCTTTAATTATTCCCACAGCCAGAGGTGATTTTTTTTTTATTTGCAATTGCAATTATTTGCAGTTGTTTTTTAAACTATTCTGTCAGAAATATTTGAAATCTTCGATCGGCCACAATTCACTGTAACGTTGGTTTAATCTTACGAGAGCAGAAACTGAAGTTTTTTTTCATCTGCTGATCGTTTTTTAATCATTTATTCTGTGAAATTCACCAGAAAATTGTTCAAAATGTTCCTGACAAAGTGTCTTTCTTTGTCCAGCTATCAGCCAAAAAAATTCAAACATGCTCAATTTAACAGGAATTAGTACCAAAAAAGAGCAGAAGCATTAAATGTTTGACCTGAAATGTTTGAATAAATGAATTCAAAATCACTGAAGGATCATTTTTCTGTCCATTCTAATTAAATCGGTTAAACTTCTTTGTGATTCGCTGGTTGTCGGACTCGTTCTGCTTTAGTTCACTGCAGCGAAGCACAAAACATTTTCTCAGTATTAAAGTTTTTTTTTATCTGCTTCTAGTCGTTTAAAAGCCTCCATGCAGGTGAAAAGAGTTGCCAAAGGCTTTATGTTTCCTGTTCGTCCGTCTGTTCATCCTCTTTCTTCATGAACACAAAACCTCTGGAACGTTTTGAGAGATTTCTCTTCAAGTTTGGCATAAAAATCAGCTTCCGCTCGGTGGTGAACTGACTCGAGTTTGGTGGTAAAAGGTCTCTACGACCTCACACACCCTGTTTTTATCCATAACTGAAGAATTAAAAAAAAAACAACTATGACAAAGTTACACGTCTAATGGAATAAAACGATGAAGTGATGACATTTTATTCCCCAAAAGGTCACGATGTACTTTCTGTGACATCATTATATTCTTTAAAAACACTTGGTGGCCATTTTTCTGACTTCTTAACTCAGGAACAGATCATACTTCATGTTTTTGTGACATTAATCCTGGATGTCCACCTTAAAACTGTGCTGATTGTTTAGATCTTTTGTGCTGCCTGGTTGAAAGTGTATGTGAAGAATCAGTGTTTTAAAATTCGTAGCTTCTTTGCAGCAGCGTCCATATTTAAAGCATTTAAATCCATCACAAGCTTGTTGGTTTTGCTGATATTGAACTTTAGGTCGTTGCACCTTGTGAGGAAACTTCCCATCAGTCCTCTGCATGTTGTTTCTCACTAGAAATAACTATAATTACTGCAATCAAATTTCCCAAAAATACATAAATTAGCTTGATTAAAGGTAAAATTCTCTTGTTTTATGAGTTTGAACAAACAGAGATGTGAACTGTAACTGTAACTGGTTGGTGGAGGTTTTAATCCCTCAGGTGAGAGTTTCTTCACACATGATGTGAATTCACAATGTGAGTGTGTGTGTGTGTGTGTGTGTGTGTGTGTGTTGTCTTTTCATGTTGGACTCTTCCTGCTCCTCAGCTCCCCGCTGAGACCTCGATCAGACCTCCTCTCACCTCCAGCGCTCCTGCTCTCCTCTCACTCCTCCTCTCCTAATCCGTCCTCTCGCTCTCCTCCTCTCCGAAGGATCCCATGTTTACATAATCGACGTGATTTCCTCGGAGAGGTCTCCTCCACCCCCTCACCCCTTCTCCCCCCTCTCTTTCTCACGCATCCTCCCATGACCTCCCCCACTCCTTCTCTTCTTCTGTGTTTCCCCTCATCTGACTCACTCCTTTGGGTCTATTTTTATCTCTTCTTCTTCTCTCTCTCTCTCTCTTTGTGTTTCTCACCCCCACGGTCTCCTACATGTGATCAGCTCTCTGTTGATGAACGCTATGATTGAACGTAGACAAAAAGCGGTGCGAGTGCTGAGGCGAAGCCGGGAGTCGGACGCAGCAGAGGGGATATACACTGTCTTTTCTTTCTTTTTTTCCTTCATTTCCATCCCTCTTTTCTCCTTTGAGGGTCTTCGTCTCACCTGAACGTCCCTCCTCGCTCGCTGGTCAGACCTCTTGTGTCATCGTGTATCTGTCTGCTGTGTGTGTGTGTGTGTGTGTGAGCATGATGGACCAGCTGTGTTCTCCTCTAAGTGTGAGAACTTTAGTTTATGTGTGTCAGGATTCATTATATGACATAGAAGGAGACGTCTTAAATTGTTGCGTGTGGAGTTTAAAATGTTTCGCCTGAAGGGAAAAAAAACTGGATAAATGTGTGCAGACGGCTGCGGAAACTGTAGAAAAATAGACCAAAAAGTGTAACACGTTTTAAAAAAAAGTCATTTTTATTGTGTGTAACAGCTGATATGATACAAACAAGTCAAACGAGGTCATAACGAGTATTTATTTGAAGGCTGACTCATTGTTATGAGTCAGTTTGCCGTCCATTCAATCTGCTGGATTCTCTCAAAAAAATCAACTAATGAGTTACATCACGACTTTGATCAGTCAATCTGCTTTACAGACGGCTGTTAAATAATTCAAAATGACGGTTTCTAATTTTTATTGTTTTACTTCGCCTGCAGCGTTGCATCTTCATTTCCTCTCTCTTTGCTTCTTTGCAATGAAAGAAATAACAGTGATTACTTGCTGTTGACTGTCTGTGCAGGAAACATCTCAGCAAAACTAACTGGGATGTAAAATATGTCACAGTTTATTTGAAAAGATAAATATGTGGTTTAGATAGAAGTCTGGGCTTTTTGCAATAAAAGTTCTTATTGTGGGTTGTTACTGTGTTTCCAAATGGAGGCTGTTTTATATGTTTATCATGTTGTATCTGGAAAATCTTGCATGATTTGTTGTTTTATTTAACTTTGAAAAAGACGAGTATCGATATTTTGGATGCGTTGATAGTTTCTTACCTTAATTTATTCACTTTGTTACCTTTAGTTCAACTTCTTTTGCAGCACTTATGTGACTCTTTGTCAGCGGACGAGAATAAACATGAGAAACAAAATTGTAGTTTGTTCAAAAAAAAAAAAAAAGAATAACATCATCTTCATACAATAACAGAACAGAAAGGTCGATCGGTTTCTTGTTCACAGACCTGAAGCCTCTTCAATGACAGAACCTCCCTTCTTTCCATATCTAACCACATCTTGCTCTCCTCCTCCTCCTCCCAGGACCCGTTTGATGCAGAGCTTCAAAGAGTCCCACTCCCATGAGTCCTTGCTGTCTCCCAGCAGCGCCGCCGAGGCGCTGGACCTCACTCTGGACGAGGACGCCATCATCAAACCTGTTCACTCGAGCATTCTGGGACAAGAGTACTGCTTTGAGGTGAGAACTGAGCTGCTGGGTGTGGACGAAACAACAGCACACACACACACACACACACACACACACAGTGCAGTGTTTCAGAGCAGCAAGTAGCTCCAGAAATGTTGTTCCAGCCAAACAAGTGACATTGATGTGCAAGAAACTGATATGAATAAAAAAATATAATTCTTTTTTTTTTTTTACATGAAATGAGTCCCCACATAATCTGCTGCAGGAGTCTGTCAGCTTTTTTCTCCATCACCTTTCTATTAGTGGAACACAAGACATTGTTTTTGGCGCTTTGGTTGCAAGTCTCCATAGTTACTAATGGCTGTGGTTGTTGAATTTACCGTTGGCTATAACCTCAGGTGACTACGTCTTCGGGAACCAAGTGCTTTGCGTGTCGCTCAGCTGCAGAGAGAGACAAATGGATCGAGAACCTGCAGAGAGCTGTCAAGCCCAACAAGGTGAGGGGGAGAGAAAGGGATGCGGTAGAGGAAGAAAAAAAAAAGAAAAAAAACAGAAAAGGATGATCCCTCTGTCTGTGTGTCTCTCTCTCTCCTCCCCGTCTCCCGTTGTTGTCTGTTCTCAACGCGAGCGCAGCACTTCATTTCTCTGTGTGAACTCCATCCTCGTGTCTGTGTGTGTCTGTGTCGAACAATCCGAGCAAATAATAACAAAGCTGCATGAGAGTCGCTGTTGCATGATGGAGGATTCAAACTGCTGGTTTTTTTTTAAGGACTTTGATGTCCACAAATCAGGTAATGTGATGTGGGTAAATGACACACATCAGGCTCATGTTTTCCACCTCGGTGTTCACTGAAGAACACCGAAGGAACAAAAGAGCCTCATGCAAGATCCACTTGTGTCAACAGATTTGTTCTCAAACACCACAGAGGGGCAATTTAAGAGATTTTTGGCTTTCACCATTTTTTATCTTCCTTAAATTTTCTCCCAGAAATGAAAACAAAAATGCACAAGTGCTCCAGGATTGTTACAGAAGTGATGAACAGATGGTTTCTCTTCCTCACGGGATAAAAAAAAAACTCATTTGACCTTTATTCATAACATCTTAACCTGAATTAAACTTGGGTTCAAGTATGATGGTTAATTAGAATATATCTGCATCACATTGAATGCAAAATTAAAATTCTCTCATAGCTGCTTGCATATTTTTATGTTTGTATCGATGCATTTTACCATTTTTACAAAATTCCTCCCAGTTGCCTCAGAGTCGTTTCTGCAGGTCACACTGAGCTCGATCCCCTGACATCACATTATCCTTCATGTGAGATGTTTTTCAGCATCTTTCCTCTGGATAAATCATCCCCTCTTTGCAGTTTTTTTTTTTGTTTCCTCTGGTTGGTTTCTTGAATCAACCTTAACATTTGCAAAACAGCATGTGCATTTCTGGAACATTTTAAAAAACAGCACCATTCAGTGAGTTACCTGCCTGTAAAAAGCCCCAAAATTAAATATGCATGTTACTGTTAGTGCCAGTTTATAACAGGCAACATGTATTTTCAGATGTAATGTTTGGCTCAGGTTTGATTAAAGATGATTTTGCACATTTTTTTTCCTTTTTGATAATCGATTCCAGTACCCGAAAGTTGTTACCCATCAGACATCAGTACATACTGCACATTATGTTTGTAATGTGCAGAAATGGAGAGTTGTTTAGGAAACCGACACGAAAATGTTCTTGCATGAGGCTCCATGTCAGTGTGACATCGGGATTAAAGGTAATCCATACAGTTGAGATCCTCCTTTGTCTTGCAGCTTTACTGTGTGATTTAAGCAGATGTGATGGTGTTTTGTCACATTAAAATCTCTCCCAGTGCAGCTCCAGAGTCTCTGATCTCAGTCCCAACCTCACAGCTTTAAAAAGACAACGATGTTTAGCATTTTTATGGGCACAGAGTGAAGTCAAAATATCCCAGTTTTCACCCAGATTTCGTAGCTTCATTAACTCGTCCTGCATCGACCCCTCTCTGTTACTAAAAAAAAAAAAAAAAGTGAGCAGGCATGTGAGACATGCAGCCTTGATGGCAACCAGGGACTCTGGAGTTATTGAGCCAGACTGAGATGAAACATCACCCGAGTTGAATGGCTCGTCCAGATGCTCAGGCCGCGGGGGTCCTGGCTGAGTCATGGAGCTCCAAGGACTCCACACGGGGGCTCTCTCTCTCTAAAATCCCCCCCCTCCTAACCCCTTTCCAGCATCTCAGAGCAGATGCATCCACACACATATAAGACTCACTGCAGAGATGAGAGTTATCATTATGCTTCTTAGCTTTTTTTCTGAGCTTTTTTTAATTCCCAGTTTGAGCTTTGATTGTTTGTTTTTTATGATTTTTTTTGTTCACCAGGAGAGCAGCCGCCTCATCCTGCTTCTTTAGTGTTTCATTTTTATTTTTTTTTCTGACAGTAAAAAATATGACAACAACCACGGAAGATGTAACAGGATATTAAAGACGGAGAAGGAACTCGAGCACCATGCTGGTGCTGCTGCACTGTATGTGCACCGGCAAACTGAGCCACCAGATGCCCGGCGCATTCAAACTCAGAGGTTTTGGAATTAATTACGCCGTGTGTTTGGCGCCGCTTATCAAAAAAAAAACAAAAAACATGCGAATGGAAAACTTAAGAACTGTGGATCTGGCTGATGCTCGAGTATTGAACCCTCTAAATTAGGACTCTGAAGCAAACAGAAGCATGACAACAATGGCATTTGAGCCCAGTTGAAGTGACTCAACACCCCCCCCCCTCCGTTTGCTGAGACATCACCCTGCAATCAACACGGCGCTCTCTCCTCCCATGGGGGATGTCAAATATAGCCTCCACTTTGTGATCATGATTAGGAAGTGTAGCTGTCTTCAGAAAACATTACGACCATTGTTTGTCCCTTGTCTTCGCGGCGCATGTGCGTCGTGTCATTTGTGTCCTTCGACGTTAAGTGGATTAATTTTTTTCATCCAGTAAAACCGCTTCCCTCCTCTTATCCTGCACATCTTCTGTAATCTTTCTCCTTTGTGCTGCTGTCACGCTGTCTTCTGTCTCTGCATTCGAGTCCAGAGTTGAGAGCGATTTATCAAGTGCAGCCTAAAATCTACAGTAGCTCCACTGCCATGTCACTGCAATTTCTTTCCTGTCATTTACTCTGTTCTCCTGCAGGCTGACCTGCTGTCGCCCATTATTCACACACACTGTCTCTCTTCCCATATCTCTAAACTTTTCTTCTTTGCTGTTTGCCATGTGTCCCCCCTGCACTCCATCATCTTCTCTTGTAGACTTTTCAAATGACCTTTTTTTTTCTTTTTACAAGATGCACATTTCCTTGCTTGACCTGACCTCATCTCCTTGCAGGACAACAGCCGGAGGGTGGACAATGTGCTCAAACTGTGGATCATCGAGGCCCGCGAGCTTCCAGCCAAGAAACGCTACTACTGCGAGCTTTGCCTGGACGACATGCTGTACGCACGCACCACCAGCAAGCCCCGCACCGACACGGTCTTCTGGGGCGAGCACTTCGAATTCAACAACCTGCCCGCCGTCCGCAACCTCCGCCTTCATCTATACAAGGAGACAGACAAGAAGAGACGCAAGGTAACGGTGAGATCTGTAGGCCAACATGAAGATCTGGAGGACGGCAGGTTGGTTACAGACATAGATTGTGTATTAACTAGTAGGAAACTGGAGGTTTTTAAACTGCAGTGAGTGCAGACTCAAAGGGAGAAAAAAACAGAAAGAGTTGATGAAGTGATCGCTGAGTCACTTCCATGCATCAACAGTGCTATCAGCCCCCTGCAGATTCACCACATCATGACCATTTGGTGCTAATTTGCCCCTTTAAGTTTCGCCACTTTCAAAAATAACACATTTATTAAACCAAATAATGCATAGCGAGTCACAAATAACAAAAATTTCCATCATAAATTAGTAAAAAAGTAGCACCACCATAAAAAAACGATGTCGAGGGTCTGCTGGACCCAAATGCAGACTAGCAGTCGAGTGAGAGACAAAGCTTCATTGGCAGGAGGTGGTTGAGGAGAGAAGGAGCAGGAAGAAGGTGGTTGCAGAGGAGGAGCTGTGGTGGGCTTGGCAGGCCGGTACTTCTGGAAGGAGGAGAACAGGTGTAAATTTCACACCTGGCGGGTGGCAAAGTTCCAGCAAGCAAGTTATTAGATGCAATTTCAGTGGTACGAAGCATAAAACGAACCGTGTTGGCACGACGGTCCGGCGGAGGACTGACTGCTGGATCCGTGTTCATATACTGGAGGGTAGATGGCTGTGTGGCGTGCAGCTGTGCTGATAGCTGAGGACTGGCACGAGCGGCGATTGCAGATGATGACCGGGTGAAAGGAAACAAATAAACTGAGAGACGAAACCAAAACACTCCGATCTCAACTCACTCAGACAAACGCATGAAGTGAAAAGAAATGAAACACTCACATGCAAACAGACGTCCCAGGGGTCGAGACAAACCAGCTGTCTAGCTTCAAAACACACTCTCGGGATCCAGTGTTAGTCTTGCTACTTATTATTTATTCAGTGCTAAAGCTGTAAATAAACTTTTCACCCTTTATATCATTTGTATAGAATCTGTTCAGATGTTATGAGAGACAGCATTTCTTTGACATTTATTCATCTTGAGTAAAATAAACTTTTCCCCTCTCTCTAAGGAAAAGAGCACATACTTGGGACTCGTAAGCATCCCCATCTCAAGCATCACCGGACGTCAGTTTGTGGAGCAGTGGTACCCGGTCATCCAGCCCAGCGTCCTCACCAAAGGAGCTGGTGTTGGAGGGGGGAAGATCATCAATGCATCCCTACGCCTCAAATCCCGCTTCCAGACCATGAACATCCTGCCCATGGAGCTTTACAAGGAGTTTGCAGAGTACGTCACCAATAACTACCGCACCATGTGTGCCGTGCTGGAACCTGTGCTGAGCGTCAAGAGCAAAGAGGAAGTGGCCTGTGCGTTGGTGCATATACTGCAGAGCACAGGGAAAGCTAAGGTACGAACACCCCTGTATGATTTTATATGTTAAACTCTTTAAGTTAATTTTTTTTAAATACTGTGTATAAGTAGGAGCAACAATGTCGATCTCCTCGTCTGCAGGACTTCCTGTCAGACATGGCGATGTGCGAGGTAGACAGATTCATCGACCGAGAACACCTTATCTTCAGAGAGAACACTCTGGCCACCAAAGCCATAGAAGAGTACCTCAAACTGATCGGACATAAGTACCTCAAGGATGCTATAGGTGAGCCAGAACAGTGAAATCATGCTTAACTTTGTTGTTGTTAGAATAAACTTTGCAGTAAACACATTAATATGAAATCATATTGCCACATTCTCTCTGCCTGCGTATTTGTTTGTGCTTGACAAGCTAAATTTATTATTTTCCAGCATAAGAGAAGTCAAACTTGTGTTTTTTCATATTTGTAGCGTTTGTTAATATATTGAATTATGTGTTTAGCCAGTGTCACCACAGTTCCTGATGTACATCAGACCAATATTGATACTTTATTTATCTCTGAAGGGAAATGAACAACATGGGCCTTTGTGCAGTCACCTATTTCTGCCATATTTGAATTCAGCATCCCAATTCTTCACCATGCTATAAGAATCCTTGCATTGCCCTCCAGACTGCCTCGGGTGAGCTCTTGGGACGCTGGTAGTGACTGCAGGAAGGCCAATGTGGTCCATTCTCTCAAATAGTGCTGACTTGCAATTTTCAAATGCCATAAACAAAAATACCACAAAAGTTACTGACTTAAAACTTTCTTTTTCCCTTCTTAATGTACCGTTGTTTTTTGTTTTTGTTGCTGGTTGTTAGTTTCTACTATTTTGCTCTTAATAATGAAATGTCATTTGCAGGGGAGTTCATAAGGGCCTTGTATGAGTCAGAGGAAAACTGCGAAGTGGACCCCATGAGAACACCACCCTCTGTACTCCCAGATCACCAAGCCAATCTCCGAATGTGCTGCGAACTGGCACTCTGCAAGATTGTTAACTCCCATTGGTGAGTAGTCAAAAAATGCAAAAAAAGAAGAAAAAATCCTTTGTATTAGCTGTGTTTGTCCTTCTCTGTTAGTTTAAAGCTTCATGAGATTTCAGAATGAATCTCCACAGTTTGTTTCTGATCCTGTTGTATATCTTCTTTGCAGTGTTTTCCCTCGAGAGCTAAAGGAAGTTTTTGCCTCCTGGAGAGTGCGCTGTGCCGAGCGAGGTCGAGAAGACATCGCTGACCGTCTCATCAGTGGTTCCCTCTTTTTGCGCTTCCTGTGTCCCGCCATTATGTCCCCATCGCTCTTCAATCTCACCCAGGAGTATCCGGATGAGCAGACATCCCGCACACTCACCCTCATCGCCAAAGTAGTGCAAAACCTGGCTAACTTCTCCAAGTCAGTTGTTTTTCATTTTACTTGTAGCTTTTAAAATAGTACAATACTAGAAACTGATATTATCTAAAATACTTTTACAGCAAGCATTCTGTGAATAGGAATACTCAAACATGAAAACATATAAACTGACTCCCTTTTTGGATTAAAAGGAATGGCTTTTATTTTATAAAAATGTAAAATCTTAATGTAATTTTCTTCTGTTAAGTGAAAAGGAAGGTGAACATCAGTAACTTAAACATTTGCACATTTTATTGGGCACAAGCTTGACTGAGCTCAGTGAACTTAGTGGGAAATAAAAGTGTCATCTGCATATATCTTCAGAATTGAACATTAGGAACATTTATCCAGAGGTATATTGATGAAAATGATGAATATTAGTGGCCCAAGGACTGAGCCTTGGGGTACACCTTTCAGGACATTCATTATTTAATAACAACCAGTTGATCCCTTCCCTTTTGAATCCATGAGAAGAGGCAAGTTTGTTTAGAATTTGAATAAGTTGACATATCATGGATGAATATTCATTGTAGCGAGATTTTGACAATAAGTTTACTTTACAATGCACAAGTATGTTGGAGTATCTGGCTCATGCTTTATACATGTAAGCACCTTACTAGGTTTATGAACCCATGATAAACAAAATTCACACTAAAATATATTATAATGTAACTGTTTCAGTCTTGAAAAGATGAAAGTGGACATTTATGTGTAAGAACCAGAACCTTAATATAATAGTTTTCATAGGTTGTCACTCCAGATGTGCTTCTAATTGGCTTTTCCTACATTGTCTCACTTTCTCTTCTTCTTTCTTTCTTACCCTCCACCTGTTTATCTTCTCACTGGTCCTTCAATTTTCCTTCCACAGGTTTGGCAATAAAGAGGAGTACATGTGTTTCATGAATGAGTTTTTGGAGATGGAGTGGGGCTCCATGCAGCAGTTCCTGTATGAGATCTCCAACCTGGACAGTGTCAGCAATGCAGGAGGCTTTGAGGGATACATCGACCTCGGCAGGGAGCTGTCCATACTGCACAGTCTCCTCTGGGAGGTCATGGCTCAGCTCAGCAAGGTAAACCCAAACATGACAAAACATCTGTGTCATTATAAACTGCAATTTTACATTTTTTTTCTCAAAAAGATGTTTTAACCATTTTTCATACAATAGAAACATTGATGCCTTAGAAAGACCAAATACAACTTATATGTTGACTTTTTTGACACAGGATATTGGTTTATGACACTACCTTGTTTTAGTAATTAATGTAACAGCTGCAAATTGTGATTTAATGCAATTTAGTACGAAACCACAAGAAGTTATGACTTAAATACAATTTCTATAGAAAGCAAAAGTCATTTATTACAGGTCTGTTGCATTATTTTGTACAGGTTGTCATTATATTGTGTCCACCCTCTCTATCTTACTGCAAAACCAAACCAAACTCAGACTGCATGTGTCATTTCAGGATTAAATTGTAACAATTTGGTCTAAAAAATGACCAACTATTTTCTCACCTTGAATTTTTTGGCAAAAATAAGGCTGTAGGTCATAATTCCAGCCTGAAATGTCTTAATTTACATACACCATGTGGGTGGAGGTGGAGGTGGATATATGGCATCTTAAATGACCCTTTTCATTAGATAACTCAGAAACAAGTAAGTTGTTTAATCCCTTTCTATTCCCCTCCACAGGATGCCATTATCAAACTGGGTCCTTTGCCCCGCCTCCTGAATGACATCAGCATGGCCTTGCGTAACCCACACCTCCAGAGGCAGCCCAGCCATCAGACAGACAGGGTGCCGGAGAGGCAGTCAGACAGGCTGCTGTCGCGGCCAAGCTTCAACAGGGGAATCTCATCTGAGTTTCAAAACCTCATGATGAGGGATCTTAATAGGTAGGAGGCATTAAAACTGGATTTTATTATTGCTGGTGTTTGCTTTAACTCTCTAACTCTATTACTTATCGGAAAAGTGAGACCTTTTTTTTCTGGCCTTACTCACTGCTGTTCTCCAGCTCTATAGATATCACTCGCTTGCCTTCCCCCACCTCCACTGGAGGGGTCATGCCATCACGCTCCCAGATGAGTTTTCAGGACCGTGACCATCCTCATCGAGCCTCCTCCAAAGACATGTTTTACGTATCACGCCCTCCTCTGGCCCGATCCAGCCCAGCCTACTGCACGAGCAGCTCGGACATCACAGAACCGGACCCTAAGGTGAGTCTAAAAACGCTAATCTGGGGAATCATCATATCATCCACTAGGTTTATCCTAATCAAAGTGAGGTTAGTATGACGTGCATGCCGGTCATACTTAAAGGAATCTGCCATCGTGTGATTCAGGCTGTAGTATGTCATGACATCTGCTTTTTTCCCACTGATTCACCACGCAACTCATCCTAGCGGTATTTCCTGGGAAATACTTTGAGGCATTCCGATATCCAGGCCTCGCGGTAAAAACACCCGCACCACCCTCACCCATATCATCCGTGGCCACCTAACATACATAATAACGGGGCGCACTAGCCTCTCATATCCCTTATTACATAGGTGCTCAGTGTCAATAAAAGCGTATCTATGATGGACCTCCAGGATTCCCGAATGAACAGCGTGTCTAACCTGCAGTCGGTGGACATGCTCAACTCCTCCCAGGCCTCCATCGCCGGCATGGGCAGCTTCGGAGGGCTGAGCAGCGGAGGCGGTGGCGGCCTGGGGTCGGGCCTGAGCAGCCAGCTGCGGGCCGGTGGGAGGTTGTCAGCTGGCTCTGGCGGCTCCAGCATGTCCGGCGGCCTTCGGCTGAGCCAGCTGAGCCAGATGGGCACCACCACCGACTCGCTATCCCAGCAGCAGCAACAGCAGGCCGCCGCCATGCGCTACCCGCTTTCCTTCCAGAATCCCCTCTTTCATCTGGCGACTGCTGATGGGCCCCAACAGCAACAGCTCCATCACCAGCACAGCCGGGCTCAACCCCCAGCGCCCCTGCTCCTGGCCCCTGATCCCGAGCCCTCACACCAGGCCTACATCCCACAGTTCGCCCATGGGGGGTTTTCTCGCAGTGAGGACCTGTCCACCCTCAGGACCCGGGACGGTCACCTGGGCCAACCCAGCATCATCCACTCACACAGCTACAGCGACGACTACAGCAGGGCTGAATATGGACGCAGGCAGATGTCCATGCAAGTGCAGGTACATGTCTGTTCATTGGACTTTTTTAATGATGTTGCAAAGCCACTTTTAGCAGATTTTTATGTCTGTCTGAAATTGTACTGATGAATTTAACATTTTAGCAAATGATTGTTTTCATTAACATTTAATCAACTGATTGCTTTTTAGTTGGGAGTATGAAATGGTAGAAAATAGTGAAAGTGGCCATGACAAATCCTAAGAGTGCATGGTGATTTCCTTGGGTTGTTTATTTTCTCCACCAATAGCCCACAAAGCAAAGATGTTTAATGTACAGCAATATAATATTTTAAACAAAATATTCAGTAGGTTGCAATCTGCAACCTCACCAACAGATGCAACTAAATCCCACACACTCAACCTTTAGTTAAGTAACTGGCAAATAAATAAATAGTGAGGAAACACAGTGGAAAAATGACGGGAATGTTATGCAACCGAAAAGACTTCAAACTCATCGTATTTCATTGTTTCACCTGCATCGTAGGCGACACACCCAACCATTGCAACCTTTTGCATTTTCAAACCAGTGCCGTTTTCAGTCCAAATGACCATGACTGTCAAACAAGCATCATCTGCCTCCAATTACACAAGAAATAAGAAATGATTACACTAACTCATTATTTACTTGCTTTCTTCTTAAGGACAACCTCCAACAGCAACAAATGATGGGCATGAGCTCCCAGACGGGAACCTCCCACTCCTCCCTGGCCACCACGCCCCCCTCCACAGTCCAACCCATGCGCCAGAGTTCTGTTGCCCCGCCTCCCGGCCAGCGTGTCAAATCCCAGACCTCCCATCAGCTGTCCGTCAGTGCGGCTGCTGCCCCCGCCGCTCCGGTTAAAACACGACCACAGAGCGGGAACCTCCTCCAGTCACCAGAGTCCGGCTACGGTGGCCGGCAGCACGGCTCCCGGCAGCTGTCCGTCAAAGACAACACTGCTCCCGGCCTGCCCCACCAGCAGAGCTCTGTCAGGGAATCAGGGAGTCCACAGGGAACCACCAGTCAGAGCACTCAGAGGTCACCAGAGCAACAGCCTCAACCACCGCAGCAGCACCTGCTCAAACCCACCATGAGCAAACAGGTAACATCTGCACACTCCGGATTCATGTTTTTCTCTTTAGTCTTGTTCTTTGTAGATTTCATGTTTTTTCATCCTTTTGCACAAACCAACATTGTGTGTAAGATGAAAAAGAGTTACAGCATACAGCTTATGATTGTGTGTGTGTGTGTAGCTAATCAAGCAGAGAGCAGCACTTACATGGACAAGAATAAAAGCTTAAGTCCCACCAGGGTCCAGCCAGGCTAAAAATGTCTGAGCTTAAGCAACTCTGGAGCACTTTTCATAAAAGCCTGCACGAAATTGCTCGTTATGAAACTGACTCACATCCACTTAAGAACTCATGTTCTCACATTCAGTGTGCTGGCCTTTCTTTCTCAGGGCTCCCAGTCTCCATCCACCCTCAATCCTCCAACCCCAGCCAACGAGCGAACGGTGGCCTGGGTCTCCAACATGCCTCATCTGTCGGCCGACATCGAAAGTTCGCGGATTGACCGTGAGGAGTTCAAACTGAAGGAGTACTCAAAGAGCATGGATGAGTCACGCATGGACAGGGTAGGTCTCACTTTTTAAAAACTGCCCTTCAATTAAAAAAAACATTTTGATTCAAGCTTGGTTAAATGCAGAGGAACATTTGGTCATGTCGGCCGTCGCAGCAGATGGCACTCAGATCGGGTCACAGAGGTCTCGAACAGCTCGGAGAAAAAACAGCAAAGTGTTCTTAAATCTTTTTCAGTGTTTTTTTACTCCTCATCAGCCTGCATGTAAAAGCTGCAATTTGGAGTATTTGGAGATGGTTTCCTACTTTTCTGTGTGTCTTGTAAATCCATAAATGTGCATGAAGAACTTTTTAATCCACCAGCCACTTAGAAATAATGATGTGAAACCAGGTTGAAACATTTGTAATTTAGCTTTTCCTCCCTATATCTTGTTTTTTGTAGGTACGGGAGTACGAGGAGGAGATCAACTCCTTGAAGGAGCGCCTGATGATGTCCCACAAAAAGCTGGAGGAGTATGAGAGGAGGCTCCTCACGCAGGAGCAGCAGACCAATAAGATCCTCCTTCAGTACCAGAATCGCCTGGATGACAGTGAGAGGAGGCTACGGCAACAGCAAGTGGAGAAAGACTCCCAAATTAAAGGAATAATTAGCAGGTAAATGGAGGCTGTTATTGGGATTAAGAGCAAAAAAACAGCTATGACTTCATGTGGTTTATTTTTATACGTAGGCCACATTGACTTTATTTTGTTTAGAATATATGAGTTTTCTTCAAAATATGAAGGAAAAGCTCTCAGTTAGATATTGCTAGCATAAATGAATATGCATTAACATACTTCTGAGGAGTAAGTTGAGGCAAAAGACTCCAGTTGACACAGTACAACTTTAGCACATTGGATTGTTTTTAACAAGAGCGAAACATGAACTTTAAGCAAGATGTTTTTCTTTTCCTGAGATTCATATATTGCATATTGGAATATGACTCTATTTGCAGGGGCTGTTATCTTGCAAAGAATATTGGAGGGTAGGAGGTTGTTTCAGTTTCATTAAGATCTACAGCCCTGTGAGAAAAGCTGCACAGGAGCTGAACCGCATATTGAAAGCCAAAGCTGCAGACATGTAATGAACGACAAATTAAATGAGAGACTATTATAAGAAAGACAGAGATCTATATCTTCCTTGATAGGCATGCAGGCCGCGTTCCCTCGGCGGCTGGTTCTTTTCAGCTGAGTTAAACCGGACAGAAAGGGAGTCTTTTATTGTCCTCTGAGCTCTTGTTGCACCAAATCTGCTATTATAACTTTCACATCATGTTTTACTTGCTCTTCAAGAGCATCACATGTGGATGACTGTTGAAAGCTGCAGTCCTAATTTATTGAGCGCTTTGTGTGAAATTTTAACGGTGCAGTTTTTGAGCGCAGTCCTCAATTTTTTATTGATTGACCAAAAAAAAAATAGGCAGTTGATGGGAAAAAGAGTGGAATATTGATCGAATTTCAGTTATATTCAGGCACAAATGTTTGCTGTGGATTCCTTCATTCGTTTTAAAGTGTGACTGCACGTAAACGATGCTGCCCAAATTTAGTTTTATTTGTTTTTTACTTGTGGAGAGTTCAGGAAAAAAAGGCTCTGTAAGGAAAAGAGTGCAATATTTTTTTGCTTGCTCACATCTTATAGTAGTCTGTGGTCTGCAACTGAAGGGTGGATAACTGTGACAGAGATTATTGCCACTTCTAATCCACTCCAGGAAAGAAGACGTGGAATGAAGACAGAGACAGTCCTGCTCGTCTTTTACAGAAAAAAAACATCTGTATCAGCCTAACCTTGTATATAAAACCCTCCCAAAACACCCTCCTCAGAACCTCGAGCTGTTGCACTTATCATCAGCCATTTTTAATGAACACAGCTTCTAACTGGATCTCGGCATCATGTCAGATGATTCCACTTAGCCTAATTTTCTAATTGACTCTCCCATGAGATTGGAGATTGCATTGAAAAAGCACAAGAGGATTGAAAATTTGATAACGTCAGAAACTTGACTGCACGTCTCAAAGCAACGCAGAGCATTCATTTGGACCTTCAGGCGCAGGATTATAGAAGACCAAGGTTTAATATGAGGTCTTCCATTTGAAATCAAGGTGAACCATGTTCACTGAAGGACTGCTGATGCATCTGAACATGGGGATCGATAACCTCCCTCTCCTTTTTTTGTGCATTCATGCGATGCCATGGTGAAATACAAAGAGGGGAGCACGTTACAGACTATGATGAAGATTAAAGCATGAGGCATAAAGGAAAAATGCCACATAATAGAAACTTTATCAGGGCGCTTAAAGCCAAACCATTGAATAATGCTCCCCTGGAGTATAAGCTTAGAGTGAATACATTAAAGCCAAGTGTGCAGAAAAACTGAGAACTTCAAGGCTTAACACTTGACTTTTATCATCTGACCACACAAGGACAAATGAAGTAGCAGATCTGGATGCTTCCGAGTCAATTTTACTCACAACATCACTGAGCCAGACCATGTCATCGAATGCATTGTTAAGGCTTTAGAACCATCCGAATACATTTTGATATAAATGCACACAAGAGCAATGCGAGTGCAGAGAGAGTGGATGCCAAGAAACGTGGTCTCAGACCACCGGTCTCCAAAATCTTAGTGAAATGATAATGTAACCGTAGCCTTATGTTATATATTAAATCTTAAATTGACTTTTACGTTAAATTTTCACATACAAATACACTACGATGTACTACAATGCAAATGCAAGCTCTGGTTCTGCAAAAAGGAGTTCAAGCTATCCGGACTCCGTAACTCTCGTATGTAGGCTTGAAAACGTTTATCTGCAGAACTAAAAACACTTAGCGTTGCGTTTCAAGTGTTGGAGATTTTTTTTCAGAGAAGCCTTAATGTTCTGTGCATAAACTTTACTTTGCTCAGAGCAAATCTGCTTACACTTTTTGTTCTCAACGATCTAATTTAAACCAAAGCCAAATATTGAGTTTTAGGTCATGCTACGTTAAACCCACCGAAAACACTCGATCCACTTTACCTGTAGCACTTGTATATATTTTTCTTTAGGGTTGTGATCCTTTAAGTTGGCTACAGGCTCTCCATTTTTTTTTTTCAAGAAAATTTTAATGCATAAATATAAACTATTTATCTTCCCCAAGCTGTTTGCTGTGATCCAAACAACAGATTTATGTTGGAGAGATGAGTTGAGTTTAAAGAAGGGGAAATAAATCTATGGTCCTAATCGTACCTGTCATAGTAATAATCTATTTTTAACTATAATCCATAGTATTATAAAGTCTGTGATGCAAGAGCCATAACAATAATAATAATTTATGCGATATATATATATATTATGAATTCTATTGAGAGTGAGATTATTTATAGATTAACCTTGCAATAGCTAACTTTTAGCGAGAGAAGCGCAATAATAGATACAATATGTCCACATGCACTGGGTGTGCAAACGCACACGCAGCATCCTGCAGAGGTGTATTGTGTGCATCCTGTGTACATACAAAAAACTGAAACTTCCTGCCAAAATCTTCTACCAGGTGCAATCTACAGTGTCTAAAGAGAGAAATAAAAGACCTGGAATACTGTAAAGTGCAAAGTACCACAGAGACAGCGTGACAACAGTGACGTGACGCTTTGACAACAGTGTGTTCTGCAAAGTGTGTTCCTAAGTTCTCTTGTTTTTCGCTTTTCTGTACGGTGTTTTGTGAATTAATCTGCATTTTAAATGAAAGACTGCAATGGATATAATTTATTTATCAGAGCAACTTTTTTTCCTTATATCTGTTTGATTTTTGCTGTATATGCTTGGTATGACTTTTTGACCTGCAGTCTGTCATTGGTGGTGTCCGGTGACATGGTGATCAGAATAGTTGTTAAGAAAGCTTAGACAGTACTGTCATTTTACTTATGCAGTTACAGTTTGATTTCAATATTATTATTATCATTATTATTATTATTATTAAAAGGAAAAACATTTTATTTTCTTTTTCCCTCCCCAGAGATATAGATAATATTCTGATGTCTGTAGCAAGAATATATTGATAGGCTGTATAGATTGTACTACAGCGAAACTTATGTCTAAAATCTTGCAAATGAATTCATAGTGGTGCTGAGTTTTGGCTTGATGTGTGTGTGTGTGATCAATATCGGTCCGACCGACATGGCTTGTAGCAACAGCCAAGGGTTTATAGTCACTTTTTCTACAGACCTGTGTCAAATAGTTGCAAATAATTCTTAGCTTGTGGTATCAGATGGTTGGGGGTGGGGGTGGGGATGGGGGTCTGCAGCATCAACTCCAATCAGATGTTTGAGAGGTAAGTTTTTAAAGATACGCACCACATGTTGCACTTGCTGGCAAATAACGAAAGTATTTGCAGCTGCTTTTTGATTCAGGTCTGTTGCTTCTTTTCCATTGACTTTGCATTAACTTTACGTCCTATTTGACACCTTTTGTCTCCTGCCTTTTTTTCTCTGTAGCAAACGATTCAGACATTGTGACCTCATGTCGGTAGATACACGCATTGTTTTTGACCGCATGTACGACTTGACCTCAAAAAGCACACTACTTGAAGTACAACTGGATATGAAAAGCTTAATTTTTTTTTTGTAACACATCACCCACATGAATCATTGTCTGCTTCTTGAAGTCATGTCAAAAATCTTGATGCTGTATTCTCATGTTACATTCCATTGTTTTCTGAGACAGTGCTTATATTTCTGTCTGTGCTTACGGTGTGATTGATTCCTTTTTCTTTTCCTATTCTCTTCTTTTGTAAAAATAACTCTCAACACTGTACATTATTTATGGAATAAAACATCCAAACACTTATGTTTGAAACTTCACCTGTGGATTTTTCCTTCTTTATTGTCAAACATGTGCCTCTCTGTGTCCTGAATAAAACAAATGTGCTAAAAGTAGCCTTGAGCGTCACAATATGACCTAATTGGTGGTGTTTTTACTCTGCATTGAAGCAGGGCAGCAATTAAATGTCTCTGTCAACTATTTGATTGACTTAATGGTCTAATAAACACTTGAGTTAAAATCTTTTTGGTCATCAGATAAGCTGATAAAAGTTTTCTGCTTTTATAAAGATTTGATTCCAGCCAACTGTACAAATGTTTATTCTGTTGCTGTAAATTCTTGTTAAAACTGATGGAAAATCAATGCAGTGAAGTCCAGGATGAGAAGAAGACTTTGTAATTCACACTAACTTCCATTTGGCATTTATCACCACCATAACAATATTCCCAGTCAAGCCAGTTGGCTGTGTAACTGTGCAAGGTAACCTTGTGTGAGAGATATCCTTGAATGACCCTTTCTGGAGTAAATCCCTGGCACTGGGATAATCACGAGAGCTGGGAAGCCTGCACTGTCCGATGGCTCATCAACACTGCAGCACTAAGCTCGCTCATATCTGCACGCAGGGTCTTTGAAATGATTAGTCAAAGGATTTTCCTCCAGTGCCTTGGTCAGTTCATGTTATGCAAGATGGGCAATTCCCTGGGGATGATCGGGATCTGTTACTGAACCATTTACCTCACATAATCAGCCGTAATTGTCCACAGTTGGCCGTAATTGCACTTGGAAAACACCTTAAATTGGGTAAAAAAAGAGCTTTGATTAATCCCATGGGGCCGAGAAGAAAAAAAAAAGGGCTCCCCCAGTGAGAATTTGAAGTAAAAAGCTTGGGTTTGTGCTGCTTAATATTTACAAGAGCTTAAAAAAAAAAAAAGAGCTGCCATTCAGGTAACCAACATCTGACCGCTGTTGCTGTCATTGAGACAGATGTTGGAGATGCATCTGCTCAACTTCTTGTCAAGTGTCATCTTGAATTTATAATGCTTCCTCTCTTTCTGTCACCCTCCCCTCCTCCTCCCCCCTCTCTCCCTCCCCCCCCTCTCTTTCTTTCTCTGCTTCTAAGACTCATGGCTGTGGAGGATGAGTTAAGGGGAGGACCCATGATTGAGCCAAAAACCAGGATTTTCGCTGATCAGGTCTGTGATACTGCTTCTTCTCTCGTCGAGTCCGTTCGACGGCCCGTGCTGTCTTGGGGGGGGGGGGGGGGGGGGGGGGGGGGGG
>JAPZDY010000025.1:4527341-4551159 GCA_029783645.1 Ctenochaetus hawaiiensis
ATGCGTATACATATATATGTATATATACACACACATATATATATATATATATATAATACATGATTGACAGCAAACTATTCTGTGCATTTTCAGCTGCTTCACAGACAAATTGAGATGCATCACATGCATCAGTAAATACTGAAATCATCCCTCACTGATGTCATAAGTGGTGTTTTCTGATATATCTATTGCTGCAAGTTTATGAGATACATATTAATGCTCATCCCAGCCTTTAAAAAAAGCTAATTTCTGTGTTAATGAATTCAAACAGTAGCCACACTTGATGTATGTCTTCTTTCATTCGCTCTCATTTACGAATTTTTGTTGATTAATTGCGTGAAAAATCAAAGTAACGCCTCGCAGTGGTTTTCAAGTTACCCTTCAAAGGGGGAGGGAAAAAATAATGAGCAGGCCCAGTGGGAGAGCTGACAGAGGCTTTAGAGCGTCACACTGATGGTCATTATTACAACAAATGTGACAATTATACATTCTGAGAATTCCCACAAGGGTACACATTTAGAAAAAAAATAAGAATGTAGCTTTAATAATATGAGCAGACGTCCTCATGTGCAGCTGGTAGGCACTGGGCTCCTGTCCGTGCTGCCAATTCAAGCTGTGATCCATGGCTGCAACCAATGATTATTTTCAATATCAGTTAACAAGTCGATCTTTTTTTTTTTTTAATCCATTAATCACCCAAAATGACGTCATCCTGTGTTCATTAATGCCTGACCATCTGTTTAAACCCAAACATCATCAGTTTAAAACAATGTGAGACTGAAAAAAGTCTCTTAATTTTCAAATTTAAGAACCTAAATTTCATAAAAATATAAAATATAGAAAATATTAATCAGTTATTTAAACACTTGCTGACTTAGGCCTGGTCCATAATAATTTGTATTTATTTAAACAGTATTTTGCCTTCCTTTGTCCTCAGAAAATAATCCACTCAAGCATCATTTTAAATAAACCGTTGTAAACCCAGTAACATAAATAAAGCGCTGTCATTAGCAAAAAGCTAATACCAGTAACTGCACCTCAAGACCTTACTGGTTCTCATCCAAAACCTGGTATCATGGACTGAGGTGTCAAAGTAATGGATTATTTTAGGAACCTTAAGCACAATCCAGTGAAAGAGTAACTGCTCAATTTTATGCAAACAAGTAAAGCAATGTTGGCAACACTCACCTCGTGTGAAATAGTGCACACTCTGCTATCAAACATAAATGATGCTGATGCACAATCTGTCATCACAAGCAGAGTGAGATCCATGTCGCCTTTTCCTCTTTGCAAATATCTGGTTTTGCATAAGTACAGTTGGATAAATGGATAAAGTTTGCGGCGTAGGACGTCAAATTCAGTGTAATGAAGTGTGGGCAATTATTTTTTTTTAAAAAGTATGTGGGATTTCATCTTGTGCAGATTATAACAGAAGAGAATATTTAAAACCAAAATAGACTCATTTACAGAAAATGAAAAGACTGGGACCTTCAGAAGCACAGTGAATCATGCTGAGTCTTTGTCAGCAGAAAAAGGTGTTGAGTCTCTTTCAAAAAGATGTAATTCTGTGACAAAACACATTGTTTGAGATGTTGCCTCAGGACAAAGTTATATAACATTATTTTGCAACTTTGTGACAACTCTACAGATTTTATTGTATATGATTATGTTGCCTTATGAAACTTAAAAAAATACAATTTTGTACCGACAAAAGAGTTTATTCACATTATATCAGTTTAAATCTGTCATGTTCATATTCAAAATTCCAATTATGCTGTAAGGTTCTGTGCTCATAAACAAGATGACTATGATTTAAAATCTAATTTGTCTTTAATTAAATCACATTATTGTTCATCTCCATGTTAACAGGTGCCGTGCTCACGATATCTCGACACACTCGGCTTCGCTTCATTTCATTTCCTAACTCATGATTCCTTTTTCTTTTTCTTCAGCTTGATCCTTCATTTTCTTACAAACACTGTGAAAATAGTTCTTTGTAGTTAGACAGTGTCATCTAGTTCTAATACTTAAGTTAAACAGAAGATTTAGGCTGATAAAATTTAAGTAAATTAAGATACTAAAGCTTATTTGTTTCTTTATTAGTAGTTAAAATAATTAGTTGATGGTAAGACTTGATCAACATTTTTTGTATTAAAAAAAATAGACCGTGTGATAAATAAATGAATTGTTTAACAAGCTGGTACATCTGTGAAGAACCACTGAAAAGAGCGATTAAGGGTTAAAACCACCATTTGGCAGCAACATACGGCTTTAAATCCACCGGTGACGATTTAAGCTCCAGCGCTGCCTGACAAAGTTTTCTGTTGGATTACAGACAAGCGCACAGCAAGCGGCAACCTGCTTGGCATTTAAACTGTGCTGGAGGTTTTTTTTTTTCAGTATGTTGAATCAAGGAGTCTTCACTTCAAAATATCAAACCATACGAAGTGAAATCATAGCATCAACCACCTGAAGGTTTCATTAAATCATCTACATTCTGTGCTTCTTTAATTTAAAACTTATGTACTATATTTGGTTAATATTAAAGTCTCTTAAAAATTATAACAGAGAAGTTTAACTTGTAATGCCAAATAATAGATAGTGACAAATATTTCAGGCTTTTTTGTGGTTGTAAAATTAAAAACATAAAAATATATATGGCAACCATACACAGATATCTGTTAAACCAATGGGAGCTGCAGTGGACAGATGCCATAGTCTAAACACCTGTATTATGTAATCTAATGTAATCCAACACAAACAAGACTTTACAGCCATATAATCAGTTCTGTGAGGCTAACAACGCTTCAAGCTAAATGCTAATTTCAACATGCTGATGTATATTAATGGCTATGCTAAAAAGCTCATGTTTATCACATAATGTTTACCTTGCTCACTATTAGGTTAGCATGTTAGCGTGCTGCAGAAACACCGGCTAATACACACAAAATAATCCAATAAGAATTTGGTTAGCTCTGTGGGTATTTATTAGGACTTTGGCCTTGTTGCTGCACAAAATGTTATTGATCATTGAAGATATTGCTCCTCATGATGAAGGGTCATGGATTTCTGCACAAAGCTTCAAGAAGGTTATTGGATAGTTGTTGGGATATTTTAGTGTGGTTTAACTGGTATCAATACTCTGCTAGCTGTGCATCACTGCTAATAAACTACAGCTTCTCTGTGAGTCATCCTGGAGATAAATTAAATATTGTGAACCTCCCAAATGAATTACAGGGCTATTGGATTGCATTGTATTGCACAGGTGTTTTTTGTGACTTACATAAAAATGAGATAATGTGTGAGACAAGATTCCATTATGCTGAAACGCTTCTTTAATTTACATGCAGCTCATGGAGCTTGTTGTTAAAAAAACAAGTAGATGGAACTCTGAGTGGACATTTTGTAAAAGCTGTTCATAAATTACAGGTCTGTTTTGTATTTTAGCTTCTGGGCCACAATAACCACACGGCACTCTCGACAGCAGACAGTTCAGTCCATTGTGATGACACTCAGCTTTATTGGTTGAGACCAGTGTGCATGCAGGGAGAATGGGGAGAGAGGGGGGAGAGGCATGATGCCAATGTTTCCTCAGGCCACCGCTACCAACTTCCAAAACAACACCCTGCACTTAATTAGACCTCACATAATAACACAGGTGCAGGATGCTATAATCCCTCCCAACAACAACATGCTGATGCTCACAAAATAAACAGACGCTGCAAAAAGTTGACTTTCATACGGACATTTTGAGATTTCTCTGCTATTAGGGGGACATGAATCCATCAGTAACTGCTGTACGAGTCAATAAAAGTGCACTTCAGCAACTGAAAAAGAAACAACTGCCAGATAATGTAAACGGGGAATCTGCAGCTCTTTAATAGTCTCAAGAAGCAGTGAATTCAGTTGCATCAAACAAGGGCTTTGGAGGTTATTGAAAAGTCTTAAATTTCATTCAAAAATGTCTTGAATTATGAGTTTTATTTTATTTTTGTGTTTTTTCTGCATGCTGTAAACAATAAATCATAAAAACAGTTTAACAATACGAGCAACACTGATGCAACAGTAAATTGGGTATGCAAAAGGCATTTCCGTAGTTTTTCACGAAGTATACGTGAGCAAACATGAGTGCTTTGTGCTGAACAGTACTGACTGTGAGTGGCAGCCCGTAGAGTGCTGTAACTACTAGTTTTCTGTCGCCTGTTGACTTGCAAGACTCTGAAAAGGTTAAAAATAATTGCACCTGTTATTAAAAAAGGTCTTGGAAAAAAAAAACGCAAGGTAACTTGGTGAGCTCTGCAGAAATAATTCAACAAACTGAGTTAATACATTAAAGGTTGACGTCACCTCATTGTTCAGTGGCAGACAAACAGGATGAATCACTCATAAATTGTTTTTTAGTGAACTTACAGTATCTGACAGTTAAAACACATTATCAGTCGTAAAACCTGGAACACTTGTTATCGGGGTTTTTTTTACCATTTAGCTGTTAAATTAATCATTTGTAAAGACCCCCTTTAGTTTTTGCTAGACTTTATCAACTCTTGTTTCATTAGCAGCTCTTAGCAAAGTGTAGTTAATGAGCAAACTTCTTCCTGAACTCACAGTGACGCTAATCATATCAATGTTTCATCCGTATCACATTTAATTGCGCTCTTATATCTGTACTAACTGTTGCAACTTCCTGAATGCCGGTGATTTTTGAGTGTGTGTGGTGCGGTGTGAGTTATGTTTGAACACAAAAGTCATGTTCTCTGTTGTTTCTCTGTGTTTTTGGAATATATATTGTACTGATGTGAATATAACTCAGGTTATTTCCAAGTGTGTGTACTTATCTTCACAGAGTAGCTAACCGCATGTTTGCTAAGCATGTTACCCTTCTGAATCAGAAAAAAATGCAAGATTCAGCTTTCTAAAGGCTTTTGGATTAATCAGCTGCTTTCAGATGCAGATGTCATTTTGAGTAAAAAAAAAACTTAACGCCTTATTCTTTCTTGTCATAAGCATGATTTCTCTCAATGAGGCACTGCATGGCACGCTACTGCTTTCAGGCTCTTGGGTTGTCCGGTGACGTTGCGCGTGTGTGGTTGCCATTCTGTATATGTATGTAAATGTGTGTTTGTGAGCATTTTTGTGTATATTTATGTCTTTTTTTCTGTTCTGTTTTTTTTTTTTTTGTTCTGCATTGTATTGTTTGGATGGATGTTGATTTCCTCGACCCTCACTGCCCTTCTGAATCCTCCCCACTGCACACAAGCCTTCCCCTTCCCCCCTTTTTGCCGTCAGCTTCCTCCCCCCTCTGCCTCCCGCCTTGAACCCCCTCTCTCCTCTCCTCTCCTCTCCTCCTCTCCTCCTATGTTGATGAGATACGGTGATTTCTCTTAGGGGAGGCGTCAGTCCATCCTAGTGCAGCCCCGTCTCGCACCTGTCCCACCCCGAGTATCCAGGTAATAAAAAAGCCGGCAAACTCTCACTCTCCATCCATAACCTGCCTCTTTTTCCACTTCTGCTGTTTCTCTATGTGCGTCCCTGTCCATATGCAGCACCCTGTGAACTCACTGCAAGCCCACACACACCCACAGACCCACTTATATTTCCATCTATGCTTCAGAAAAACAAGCCTGTCACAGAATGTTTTGGACCAAGGTCACATGTCGCTCTGAAGGACAAAACTTCAGTGTTGAAATATTGAAAAACAAAACATTTCAAAGATTAAAAAATGCACATTTAATTAAAAAGTTGTTGGAATAACCTGAGAGATGAATTGGTGGTTGCAGAGGTAGAGAGTAAAATTCAAGATATTAGCCAATAAACACAGCTAGCAGTTGTTAGTTTGAAAGCCTTCTGCTGGCAAATGCTTAAATCTGGGAAATGAGAAAAGAATGAGACTATATCTATATTTGTTTTATTACATAGTTATATGAAGTTTAATTAAGAAATCTTGATTTAAGTCAGGAGTTAAGATGTTATTATGTGTCTCAAGGCACAAGGTGACAGCAAAGTTGAGACGCAAAGTTTAATTAAGAGCATTCAAAATAAGCAGAATAAGTTCAAATCAGAGATGTTGGTTATAAAAAGATGTCTGAAGTCTAAAATCAAGGCTTTCTTGTCTCTGTTAGAGCCCAACTTTCTGAACTAAACTGAGCAGATGTTTATATTTTTACAAAACATTATTTTATCATGCAAATTTTGCCTGATGTAGCTTTAAAGTCTCTTCTTCTCTGACAGTTGACTGTGTAATTTATGCACAGTGTCAGGACTGCCAGCAAATGACCAAAAAGTTGACATTTTCTTTATTTTGCTGGACAGAAAAGGTTGTGACCTTTTTTAGTCAACTGGTTAAAACAATCAGTGGCAGACCTCCCCATAGGGAAACTATTTGAGATTCAAAATCAATTACCGTAGAGTTCTTTTTATGTCGCCCCAATAAGCCAGAGACACAGCAAGCAAGAAATATATTTAACCCTATATTATGAATTTTGTAATTATAGAAAAATTAAACATGAAATGTTTTGCAACTGACTGTTGCAGCCCTTCACAAATGCAAATGTGCTCACTTGTTCAGACACACAGTGCAGTCATAAGCGATCCACTGACATTTATGCCAACATTATTATTCTCAGGTGGTTTTCACGTCATATACGGAGACCTTCCTGTAACTCTTTGCATTGGATAAATCCTTAAAATGCAGAGAAATACAAACCAATCAATGAATACCATTGATTCTTGAACTCCACTATCCTCAGATGTTGGCATTTTTAATATTCAATTCAGATTTTCATCACATTTAATAGTCACCTCATTTTTCACTTGACCTTGATAAATTTGAAGAATTTTAATATATAATCTTAAAAAAAAAAGAAATGGTCAGCTGTATGACCATTGTAGAGTTAGGGTTAGTTTTTCTTCTGGTTCTTAAACTGAAAGGATAAACAGAAATTATTTGCAAACAATTTTAAATGCAAAATTGTGACTTTTTGCAAAGCAACTACACAAAACATATGATAAAAGAGAATACGCAATCACATATTTTATGATTCCATAGATTTCTGTTCAGATTTTTGAACTGAGAGACATGAACCGGTGCATTTTGGGCCTGTTTACCGGTTAAAATCCTGGTTGAAAACAGTTTTTAAAAATCTGTCCGAAAGTCTCCGGAATATTGTGTTAACTCTCTTTTATTCAAGATTTTTCTTTCCTCTCACAAAGACACATTTTGTTTTTCCTACACACATGAACTCACATTTCCATTCAGTCTTTCATCCCTCCCAGCACGCCGCCCTCACACACACAACAACGGGAATTATGGGAAATCTCCGTATCTGACCCAGTCCTTCCCTGAAGAACACTGATTAATGTTCACATGTTTCTGTGTGTTTTTCTGTACCTGTGTTCCGGATATTTCTGTGTTTGTGTTCGTGTTTGGCACCTGTGCACTTTGTTTGGTTGAATGGTGGCGTTTACGGACCTTGCGTGTTGTGGGGCGTCTGATGACGTGTGACTAAGTTTTTTTGTTTGTTCGTTTGTTTCGCATCAGAGTTAGAGCTCTTCACCCAGCCAGCTCGTCATCTTAACTCATACGGGGAGGGGGGGGCTCTTTTAATTTAACAAAATGCCATATATATAGACTGATTAAACCAACACTAACAGCAGGTGTTTATCTCAAACGTGGAGGTGAGAGAGATGTTACAGTTCGCTCTAGTCATCCACCATTTCAAAATTGATTGGAGATTGGAGGAGATGGGGTAAGAACCTGTGTGTACGACACTCTATCTGCATCATCACGACACACGGAAACATTTCAATTCTCCCGCTAAGTGTTTTTGTGTTTCTGTCTCCAGTACAACAATTTTCATTAGCATAAAAAAAAAACACTCTCACATCGAGCTGTAATTGAATGCACCAAGCAATCAAACACTGCAGCCCCACAGAGAGTGAAGCAAGTTTGGTAAGTTTAAAAAAAAAAAGGATGTCAGTAAACATTTTGCCATGTCTTTGTTCAGCTGCTTGATTTCGGAGCTTAATAGACATGTGTATATTGGTCTACACATGGATATTAAACGACACTGTCGTTTGTGTTTTTGAGAGTAACGAAACAAGTGTCAGTGGAGTCATGTTACTGGCATCCTGTAACCGTCTGTAACCATTAATAGACACTGTAGCTGTTCGTAGCACCAGTTACAGTAGAAGCTGAAAATGTTTGCATTCATTTTGGTTCTGATTGAGAAGAGAAAAGGCCTGCTAATTCACATCAAATTTGGGGGGTAATTCTTTTTTTTTTTTATGTTTCCGTTCTTCTTTTCAATTGTTTTTTTTTTTTAACTGAAATGGAAACTTCTTCCACTCACAATGGACACACCCATCAGATTACAAGCTTACCCAGTGATAATTTGCTTTTTTGCTCCTTTTTGATTCATTTTCTCTACTGGATGCAGACCAAACGTTTCTTCCTACTTCCTGTCTTTCTCTCTGCAGCACGTTCATTCCATTCATGTTACAGTATTTCATACTTCTTGTATATAAAACATGACAGTGATATTAATTGTCATAAGTATTTTCCAATGTTTGGTTAAAAAAACAAACATGGGTTAAACTATATCACTTTTTTTATTTTTTTGGATGGCTCTGCTCTGGATTTTACACTTTTCAGTGAAAACAGAGTCTCTGTAATTATGTCTAGACACCACACAGCAAATGTGCCAGGCGAGATAAATCAAGTGCAATTATTTCGGGAAAGTTCTGCCCAGGTCTGATGGTTAAAATTGTGCTTTTCAGCTTTTTTTTATATATATATAAAAAAATGCTTCCATATTTTAAAAACCGTCTTGCAGAAAGTCTTGGACACAGTAAGCAGCGTTTATGAATAGAGTCCTCATAGTTGTCTATTGGCACAATAACCCAATTGTTTTCTCTCCCCACTGCTCCTACACAGACATCAGTGAACAAGACTGGGAGCGAAGGCTTGCAAACAGACCATGATATATACTTATAATGAAACTAGTGTTGCATTGCTGTTATTCTGCGCCAATGTAAGTAAGAAAAAAAACAGCAAAACCAAACTCTGACTTATTCACTCATCAAAAAGCTCCAACCCAGGATGAATTCCCATGCAGCAGCTCATTGCTGTGTGAGCGATGGGTTTGGGTTGAACATTTTGGTTGGTGAATTTGACAGAGGTTTGGATTTTCTGCCAGGCTATAAGATGCATATTTATCTTGCTTTTTTAAAAAAAATTTGGCTCTGAGCTCTTGACGTTTTGGCTGGACGTTTTTTTTGCATGTTTTTAGCAACAGGCTGATGCTTCAGCATATGCTGTTAAGATATATTTAGAAGCCATTAATGTAGAAAACTTTTTAAAATACTTTTTTTAGCTACTCAAGCTCACACATTACATTAGAAACTTGGTCCATATTGAACATGATTTGTACTCATTGGCAAAGAATGACATTTGACTTCCTGACTTTTCCTGACACCAGAAAAAAACCCTTTTGCTACTCATCCCGTGAGGATCAGGACCCTTTGACCTCAAAAAATTTAATTCCCCTTCATCCCCTCTTTCCCTGCGTCCCTTTCCCTGTGCTGCCATTTCTATTGGTGTTCGTCATGCATCAACTCCGTGACTCATTTGAATCTCTCTCTCTCCTCTCTCTGTCTCTCTCCTCCTTTTCTGTGTCCCTCATCACCTCTTTTTATTTTCTAATCCCTTCTTACTTTGCTTCTGCCATTGCTTTGACATGTGCTCATCCCAACCGGTTCTCTGTGTTTGTCGATGTTGATGTTTCCCCACTTTCACACGATTCAATCACATCCTTCTCTTGTGATTGTTCTCCATGTCCTCTTTATCCCATCTGTATCTCAATTTTTTTCCCTTCCTCCCACACTCTCGCATCTCTGCAACATGTGATTTTTTTCCTACTACATGTCATCTGCCTTGATGTGTCTCCGACACAACTACTCACATCCCTCCCATTGCTCATTGAATGGCTTCTCTCCTACGTCCATCTCTCCCTGCTCCCACTCCTCTTTCCCCTCCCCTCTCTCTCTATCTCGCTAGGAGGACCAGCTTTCCTCCCTGGGTTCTGCAGACCCCGGTGTGAAAACTGAAGGTGGAGGGGGAGGTGGAGGAGGAGGACAAGGAGGAGGAGGAGCGGTAACCAACGATCAAGGCCTCAGAGTCTCTTCCTCTGGCATTTCCTCCGACAGCTCGCCCCACAATGGAGTCCTCCCCCAAACCGTAGAGCCTCCCTCTCTACCCGCTCCTCAGCATCCTAGTCAGAATGGAGAGCTCCGTGGCAACCAAACATCCTCCCCCATGCAACCGGAACCATGGCAAGAGCAACCACAGGCATAGCAGAAGAAGGGGGAGTAGGTCAAACACAACACTGAGCCAAATCAGAGAGAGACGACACCAAGGGAAAAACACTTTCCCCCATCTTTTCCCACTTAGCGAGACAATGCTATGAAAAGAATATAGCGTAGGTTATTCTCATTCCCCCGGGGCAAGAGAGAGAAGAAAAGTGTGCGGGAGACGAGTAGGAACCATACAGTTTACTGTACAGCGCATAATACATGAACACACAACCAAAAAGGGCTCTTCAACGGACATTTGTTCTCTTGACGCTCACGCGGAGCTTCAGTTTAGTATCAGTCTTGCAGGACAAGATGATGATACCTTGTAATTTTACTGTTTGAATCAGTCAAACAAAAGCATTCGATGTGCAAGCCGACCTGTGAACGACTGCTCCGTTCACCGATGTGGCTTCACCAGAAACAAACACACGTAAAGAACACTATAGAATGTCTTGCACCCCAAAGACTTCGTAGTAGCCATTAGCAAGTGCTATAAGCTAGCTTATAGTAACCCTTGACTCCCATGGATGTAGGTGCATTAAATATATACCTATCCTGAACACGCCAGGCTGCAAATCGTTTAGGTGGAAAGGTGGTCATGTAGTCTGGCTTTCTTAGTGCCTTTGAGTGTTTTTCAACAGGGTTTTCCAATAGAGAGATCTGACACAGACGGAGATGCAAGTTAGCTTTGCTAGTCGGAGGAATGATCCGTGGGCTGAAAACAGAGATTCAAAGACACACGATCGAGCGTTGTAGAGGTTTGAGTCACAGAAGACAAATTTTTTGGGATCTTTTCCTTCCTTTTTTTTCTCTCTCTCTCTCTCTCAATCTAAGGGACTTCTTGTTTTTGGACTGAGCTCGTGCAATTTTTCTCTTCTCAATCTCAGAACCGACATGTGATAAACTGGTGCTAAAACAGAAACAAATGGTGCCATTTTCCAAGTCAATTGTCTGTGTCTGCCATAGCACTGCCTCTCTCATAATTCACTCACTGTCTTTTCTCTCTCTCTCTCCTGCAATTTGTCTTTGACAGGACTTTATTTCCCCCTCCAAATATGTTTTGTATGTGTCTTTGTGTTTGTTCTTTGTGCATCCTGTTGTTGTTCTTATGTCTGACAGTGTTGTCGGGGTTTTTCCATATCTGTGTTTTAGACGCACCCTCCTCCAATCTCTGGTTATATTTACAGTAAAAAATATAAGCAGCTCCCCGGCTCAAAATTGATGGGTCGACTATTGAATGAGTTATTTTAAAATTTTGTGGAGACAGAGCCCCGAAGTGCTGCTTTCAGTTCATGCCGAGCTCTGAAAAAATTTAAGATTGAATGAATCCACTTTGAATGAAATGAATGAATGGAGTTTATTCCCAGTTTTAAAGGGTTTTTTTTTCTTTAAGATAAAAAGGTGTACTCTTTTTTCGAAAATAGTAACATTTTTAATAAGTTTTCTCCAACAATTCTCACTAATAAATGCATACAAATGCTAATGACTAATGCCCCCCTTATGTTTTTCAGTTTGAGGCAATTTTATCACTTTTTATTACAGTAAGCATTGATCATTTTGTTCCTAAAATGTGTGAAAAGACCATTTTCACTTTCTTTTTTTCAACCATTTAGGTTTGCTAAGCCTGCCATTAAGTGCCTGGGATAAACACATTGAGCATCCTTTGGCCAGTAGACTAGCTAGTCATCGACCTGATGTGCATTATAAAGCCTTGCTTGAGACAATAAGAACATATTACACCCCTGATGCTTTAAAAAAATTCAGTAATACTTTGTTTTGTAGTTTCCATAATTGGAAGCGTCATTTCAAAATGAAGAGTGGCATCTGTCTCACATAATAAGAGCATTAAATTGTAAGTTTATAAAATTATATTTGGAAAAAGCCTATTGTTTGATGCACAGTGTTCATTTTGAAACAAACTCTTCAGCCTCTCATGTGTCAGAATGGTTAAAAAAAAAAAAACACAAGTCTTTGAACTGTTTTTTAATGTGTATTCATTTTCCTTCATTTTGTGTACGAGCTGTCTGTTGTAAGGTTTGTCTGGATGTGAATTTTATGTTTTTTGTCCTTGTAGCTTCACACGCTGACGTCGCTCTGCAACAGCTCAGCTTGTTTGACCTCAAAGGTTGAACCAAGATGAGTTGAAGGGCGCGTCAGCTTTGTGTCGGCCATTTTTCTCTCCGGAGAGATCAAACCACTTCCTTTTACCTTTGTCATAGGTCAACACGGCCAATGCTAGTACTTTCTCGGCCAGTGCTAGTGGATTAGCTCATATTTTTCAGTGAATGTCTAACTGTTGAACCACCAAATGATAATAATGCTAGCAGTCATACACAGGGAAAGATTGTCTTCTATACAGACAGTTCGTAGGGCTACTTTTTTTTCTTGTGAAACTAACCTGTGTGTGAAGAATGTTGGATTCAAAGAGGTCGAGATTGTGTCTTTTCAGAGATGTTGAGATAATCCGTGATTGAGAAATTAACATTGCTGTGAAAATACCTCAGTGACTCAGGTAAACAAGCAGTTGCCTCAGAGCTGAACACACACACACACACACACACACACACAAATAAAAAAACCTATAGAAAAGAGATGAGTCCAGCTTTGGAAAGACTGCCACCAATGCAGATACTCGGTCTCTTGCTATGCTTCAATAGCACCTGATCAAGCACCCTCCCCCGTTTCTTCTCTCTCTCTGTCTCCCTTTTTTTTCTCCCCCTAGCCACTCTCAAAGCTTCATGGAGGACAATGTGGAACCTAATTGGCTGATGCACCATCGGCAGTCCACAGGGTGGCATGGCCAAATGTCCAGAGCCCTCTCTCGTGACGCGATTGGCTGACAAAGGGAGAACTTGGGGCATTGGTCCCATTCTCTTTGGCCAAAGGATGGTGCAGAGCCCCAGCGGACCATGTAAGGAAAATGCTGGGGGATTTTTTTTTTTTTTTTAATCAACTTGGGCCCTCTCTCTTTGATTTGATAACAGGATTTTTTTTTTTTAAAACTGTGTTTGACGCCTCTTGCTTGGATTTACTTTTGAAAAGGTACGCTGGACACACACTGGCGTTTTGTTTTAGCCTGTCGAGCATGCAAAGAACAGCTATGCAGTCTGATCAATCAGCAGAACGGAGGAACACAAAGGCCAAGGAAGGCGTGATGCTCAAAAATGAGAGAGAGGGGAGGTGTATCGCGGGGTAAGATGTATCTCAAAGGTGCTTGACTTCTCTTAAAATTTTAGTCAAAGCTGATTTACTTTCAAAGCATTTATTTTCCTCTCTCTCTCTCTCTCTCTCTCTCTTTCTCTAACTCTCTGTCTCTCTCTCTCTTATAGTCTTTTCAAATTACCCTTTGACTCATCTATTCACTATCTATCTATCTAGGAACACATTATTTATCTGCTTCATTTTTACTCCAGTTTTAGACACACTTAATCTCTTTCTCGATTCATGTAGTTTTAGCTCTTCCGTTCAAATCTCTTTCAGACTTTGATTTTAAAGGAAACTTAAATATGCACAGCCTAATACAACAAGTGAAACTGCTTCAGAACACAACCTTTGCTTCAATGAAGACTTTGAAAAAAAAAACAAAAACGGACAGAATGTTATTATTTATATTTCTATGGTACTGCTTATTCTTACAATAGTATATTGAAAAAAAAAAAAAACTCTTCATCAGAAATCTTCCGGAGCAGATATTTATTTCTTGATATAGATAGATGCCTCTATCTAAAGGGACCGTTCATAAATAATCCATTTTATATGAAACCAAGTTTTCTTACTAAGACAATCTTGTGAAGAGAATCGTTGCCCGGAAGGACCGTGACGAACGGGACAAACTTGTGTTTTACCTACTCCCCTTACAGCGGTTTGCACGTTGCTGTGACCTGTGCCCTCCTTCCTACTAGTTATAATCATAATCAAAACTAAGAAAGCAAAAAGGCGGATGGATGTTTCTTGCCCAACAGTCGCCATGGAGCTCTCCATTTACGGACGATGCGAAAGCCGTTGGATGAGGATATTCTCACACAGCTGTTCTTTTTGTACTTCACTTCGGCTAATCTTATCTGTCTGTAGGGTTTTAACCAAGCAGAGGATGAACTTGTTGGTTTCAGTGTGGCCACATTTCTGCAGTCCAAAAAATTGCAGTAAAACACCCCATTTATTTCTATGGATGGACTCCACTGACACCAGTCTGAGTTAAAAAAATCCCTGCCATTTTCCACTTACGGCCGAAAAACAGAGAGAGATATGTTAGAGGTCCTGCTGAAAACGAGTGAATGTGTTTGTATATAAGTGTGTGTACTGGCTAAATCTTTGTGTATATACTGGATAAATGTGTATATATGGTATGTCTATGTGTATATACAGTTTGTTTGTATATGCAGAGTGTACAGTTATTTTTTCCTCTAATGTTTCTCTCTCTTTCTATGAATAGGTCTTCTCAAGTTATACCAATACTGAGGCATGGAAAGGTTTTTAAAATGTACCGAGCTATCAGAGGCACTTTTCTTGTGCGGACTTAGAATATCAGCGAGGTCTGTCACTTATAGCTGCATTCTTGAAGCTCTCATACAAGAAGTAACTCACGTAATCTAAAGCTTGCACTCATTTTCTGACCAACTAAAAAGCTTTTCTAAGTAGATTTGGGTGACCAAGCAATGTTTGTACATATATAGACTAAGACAATTTTTTTTTTTTGTTTTCCAGAAAGCTCCATCTGCATTTCTTTGAAAAATTCTCGACCTGTTTTTGAGTTCTTGCGTATCTGACTTTTCACTTTAGGTTCCTATGGTATATGTTTGCAACGGTTGTCATTCAGAGTTATATATTTATTCAGACAACCCTTATATTATATTTCTTGAAATTTTGCTCCCCAAATTCTGCCTCTCATGGAGCCTTCTAACCTTTTGTTGAGATTCGGTTAGACTGGCAAATCCTTCCGTGAAAGTATACTGTCATTACTTAACATTGCTTGTTTTTGTATAGGTCCTTACTAAATAAGTGTGCCTCCACCCTTATTACTCTTACTAACCTTAGATCCATTAACTCTCGCTGGTCACTCATCTTTCATACCCCTTGACAAGCCATAGCCCCCCTCCCCAAAACTCCTATATTGTTGTTTTGACAGGACAGACATTTGGGGATTTTGTGTATATTAATGGAAGAGTGGTGTTGAAGAGTGTATTGCAGTTGTATATGGATTTGTTATGAATGTGGATATTCTGATCATTGAATTATTATTGTAATAATGATAATAATTATTGCCACTTTTGTTGATTGATTCCTTTTGATGCGGTTGATGAAGATGACATTGTTTCTTTTTTTCTTTTTTCTTTTTTTTTTTCTTTTGGAATACACCGGAATTTATATTTTTCGGGTGGGTGAATCTGGAGATAGAAATACGTAAATAAATTAATAAATAAACAAATAATTAAATTCTTAACCAGGTGTGGAAACGTGTGATCTGTTTCTTAATGCATTAAACTTGGGTTTTTCTCAATTTCTCGAAGTATCATCCACCTCAGAGGGTAAGTCTGGTGATTTTTTTCTTATCGTCAATAACACTGAAAAACGGATTCCTACGTACATCGTCCTTCATCCATAAATAGTCACTAGAGCGCGTCTTCTTCCTTTGAGTCCGCCATGTTGCACCTTTATGTTTGTACAGTGGCCCAGAATGGACAAATAAAACACTGACTCTTGTCTCTTACTAGTTTCAGTAGTTTTGCAGCCCTCCTACACTCTTTTTTTTCCAGTTGGTTGCAGTCTGCAACCTCACCTCTAGATGCTTCTACACTCCACAAACTGGATCTTTAAGAGACAAACAAGCACAGTTGATTTTGGTCTTTTACTGTCATTTGCATAAAAACAACCAAAATAGAAAATATCCTCAGCATTGTCCTTCAAATGGTCAGAAACATGGCTCTTTTTTTTTTGCTTGGAGGTAGCATTTAGTCGCTTCCTTGGAGACTAATGATAACGGTTTATGATTTGATAAATAGATTAATTGTTTAGTCACTGCAGCGTTGGAAAATAGAGAAAAATGTCAAACTAAATTTCCTAGGAACCAAAGTGACACATTTAAATTGTTGCTTTTATCTGATAAATAGTCCCAAACCAGCCAAAATATTTAATTTTGTAATTACATAAAAAAGAGAGGAGCAAAAAAGCATCACATTTCACAATCTGGTTCCAAAATTGTTCAAAAATTTGGCTTAATAAATAACTGAAATGACTGTTAATTACTAGAGATTGTTGTCACTTAACCTTTAATTGATCAACTAATCAGTTAGCTGACCAACTGATTCATTGCTTGGTTCAAAGCATGCTCTCTCTTTCCAGGCTTTAAATTGTTAAGAAAAAAACAATCACCAAATCAAAATTCTTTGGTTTGGTCAATGATATGCTTAATGCGTGATTCTATGCTCTTTCCAGTGTTTGCAACAGATTTTAGTCTCTCGACTTGAAAGCTTGTTCACTGTCGCTTTGTGTCTGCATCTGTAGATCACAAGTTGATTTTGCAGCTTGCTCATCTGGGTCATGTACATTTTTTCTGCATCTCAGGACTGTGATTCTTCTCTTGGTGAGCAGAACAGATCATTTTCCCACACTTGCCCGAGCTGAGGTGCTGAGACTGGATGGCAGGAAGGATCTGGGACCTGGGGACTCAGCTGAATATAGCAAGCTTGTAATTATCCACGTCCTCCCACACTTAATCTCCCGCAGTTTCTCGGTGGATTGGTAACTTCTGAGTTTGGACAGGGCAGAAAAAAAAGCAGCACAGTGGCAGAGCATTAGACGGTTCATGCTGTGCAAAGAGAACTAACAGATCTGAGAGTTCCACCTAAATCTGCTTCAGACCTGAGCATCTAATACATTCACATAGTTATTCTGTCAAGTTAAACACTCAAGAAAGTTCATGTTATGCTGAAATTAACAATAACATTCTCATTTTCATGTTATATGTACGTACGTAATTACATGCTAAAAATTTAGTTTTTTTAGATCAAATTTTGCAGAAACATTATTCCATACTTACACAATTTAAACAGACATATATTTTATATATATGTATATATATATGTTTATATATATATATGTATATTTATACTGAATCAGCAACTTTTTTGTAGAGTTACCTTATTTCTTCATAACTGGTATACTATTGACTTAAATCTTTCAGTGATCCCCTCCGTCAGTGTCTGTCATACAAAAATCCTGTTTTCATGTTTTTTATTTTTGTTTTGGTTTTTGGTTTTTTTTCAGTAAATACACAAAAATTACATCAAATTTGGAAGCAACGTCTTAGAAAACTCTTTTACTCTGAGATTTTTGACATTGCATCCATAGGGACACAAAATAATATATGATCTTTATGGACCTCTAATGGCACTGAGGAGGAATTACAACAACAGAGTCCTCATCAGTAGGCATGGTCACTGTGCCATGGGGGAACAAAATTATATTAATTAGCCATCATAACAGTTTTGCAATCAATCCTATGTATGTAATGAAAGTAAAAAAAAAAAGAATGAAAAGGTCGACATACAAATGATTGGAATATTTGGAATAAATTAATATTTTTTGTTACACAACTGTAAGACAATTTGTAATGCATATATATCCTGGAATTATGCTAAATCTTTTAATTATCCAAAAAGGATGATGAAGGTGTAAGTTGTCCACCTTTACGCCTGCTGTAGGAGAGCAGGGTAGGTGTCAGCATGGAAAAGTCTGACCAGTTTATAAAAGGGCGCCTTTTATAAGTAGTTGCAAAATAATACGTTACATATGTCGGGTTAATTAATGGATAATTGGAGAGAGGAACAAAATATGCTTACTATAAGTATATTGTAGTGGATTTAACATTGAAAACAAACGCCTATTTAAATAAAAATTATGATTTCTCCTTCTTACAAAGTAGTAAAAGAATTCGCCAACTTTCTACCTGTATGAAAAACCGTCTAGCTCGATGTGTCCGATCGAAGATATCTGAGTGTCATATTAGTATTTCCTTCCGATTCTCTTCCGATTTTTTAGTCAACAGGAAATTGGCGCAAACGAGGGATCTGTAAACTACCTGGCAACCCCCCTGATTTAATCTTGTGAGTACGTTCTGTAGTCTCGCGATATTCAGGCGGTCAATGCCTGATATTAGTAATGGCCGCCTTCGTAGCAATGGCTGGAACAGGGAACAACACAAGAAGCATATCGGAGCGTTTTAGCTGACCAGGAAGAGCTTAAATTACTTGGCACCCCCTCATACCCGGTTTTCAGAACGGATGGGTAGAGGGGGTCTTGCCAAAGAACACAAGAAACGAAAGAGACTCGGAGGAGAAGAGAGGAAAGCTAACATTACCCTGATAGCTAGCGCTAGCTGGTTATCAACACGGTTGTCAGTCACTGCCGGGGAACAAACCCGAGTAGCCCTGACAACTGTGTGTCGGGAGGGTTGAAGGAAACGGCAACTAAACGCTGGAGCGTGCGATCAAACAACTGGCTTCGCTAATATGAGTGGACCGGGGCAGGACAGCGAGCCAGAGGCGAAAGTCCTTCTCATCAAGCGGCTTTACAGGTTAGTTGGCGAGGCCGTTTTGCGTTGCTAACCAAGGTGCTACTGGAACGCTGTTGTGTTGGCTAACTGAGCGCTAGCCAATCATTGTTTGCTAACACAAGAAAGGGTCCACTTCTGCTTTCAATCGGTAACATGTTAGACAATGAGTTGCCCAACTTACTTGCATACTTGTCAGTCTAACATCAGCTAAACCTGATCAGACAGTCGGCGTGCTCCGATAGCTTAAGAATTCATGATTTAGCAGCATTTGTCATTACCGCCCTTGTTACAGAGAAATGAAACAGGAAGTATTTTGGTTGTTAGCATAGTAGCCCGCTGTATTTGAGATGTCATTTGGCTCTGATTTCTCTTATTGACCTGTAAATTTGTCACTCATGGGGTTTGACCTTTCATTATTCTAATGTTTTCTATTGTCCGACGCTGCTCAGGGCTGTGGTGGAATCTGTGCACAAGCTGGATGTCATCATCGGCAGCAAAGCATCCTACAGAGAAGTCTTCAAGCCGGAGAACATCAGCCTTCGCAACAAGTACGTCCAACTGTCTCAGAAGTTTGTGTGAAGAGGGGCTAGTGTGTGCCTCAACCGGGTAGTTGTTCAGAACACGATGGATGTTCTTGTCTTGTGTTTGAATTTAAACCCATCAAATAGTAGCTGGTGGCTTCCTTCCAGTTCATTCAGCTGATAAGACTCCGTATTATGCTGCCCTCAGCATCTCTAGTCGGTATTGGAATTCCTGGTATTTCCTATCCTCATCCAGTTAGTTGACTTAGTATTGAAAACCTGTTTAATGTATCCAAAGTGTCCATTTATGCCTCAACATAGTCATCTCATTGATTTCTTTAAGACGTATGGATCTCTGAAACACAAAACCTAAAGTTAAACATACTAAGCTGTACTCAGTCTTACAGCCTGTAAACAGGTTTGCAGCTGTTATTTTCATATTGGATATTGTGAACCAATGAAAAACTGGAAGTAAATATGAGAAACAGACTTGACTGTGTGTCAACACAAACATAGAAATAGGGGAACGATATCTCATGTTGCTCAGAGACCGCCATAGTCAGGTGTTTATTATGTTCAGAACCGCTAATTAGTATAATTGACAAAAAATTATTGGCGGTTACTTTGACAGTTGGTTAATTGTCAGCTCCAGTTTATAATTGTAAAGATATGCTGTTTGCCTTTGTCGTATGAAATAGTGCACTGTATATCTGTGGGTTAGTTTTAAAAACAAGGCATGTGAAAGCATCATATTGGAGAAACTATAATAAGCATATTTCAGTGTTTTCTGATGGTGTTTGGACTAAGTGGTAAATCAGTTGAAAGTAAATCAGCCATCTGTTAAGTGTACATTTACATAGAATACAAGGGTGTGAGCATCCCTGACAACTCTGAACATGGCACAAGTGATGAGAGTCCATTGCACACAGTGTATGATTTAAACTTGTATTTAGAGTTTTCCCACTTATTAATTAATTCCTAGAGGGCATTATTAAGTGTGAGAGCTGTGGTCCTATGGGATATTTTGGCACCTCAGTGCAAGGTGAGGCTCATAATATTGTTAAATGTTCATTCAACACGTCCAAGATCTGTTCAAAGAAGAGATAATGAGATTTTCTGCATGTACTTTCCTGACTTTATTTACAAAACCTTGTCATTAGTTGCACACATAATAGATGGAACTGAGATTTCACAATGTTCTTCTGATAAACATTTCTGACTTCTGAATCAGTTAGCACAACAGTGTGAGTCACAGAAGGGAACGGCGTGCTGGTTTGTGGCCACAAGTATTTCTTTTTGTCTGATAGCATTCGAGTCATAAATTATTTCCGTGGTGTTTTGAAGTAGCGCAGCGACAAATGATTTTTTATCTTCATTTTTGATTTATATATTGATTATTTACTCAATTAAAAGTTAAAAACAAACCCACTATTCAAGTTTGCACCCTTCTAGGTGTTTCTGTTCTCCAAAGCTCCATCTGTTCATGTGAAAGTGCGTTGACTCATTGCTACACTTGCTGAACTGGTAACCCAACTAACCTCTTGACTTATGCATGTGTGTATCTGTTCTGCTTGCTTTGTTTTTAGGTTGAGGGAGCTTTGTGTGAAGCTGATGTTTCTCCATCCTGTTGACTACGGTCGTAAGGCTGAGGAGCTGCTCTGGAGGAAGGTTTACTATGAGGTCATCCAAGTCATCAAGACCAACAAGAAGGTAAAAGGCCCTGCAGCTGTGGAAAAAACTCCTCTGTGCATGTTTCAGCCCAGCAGTTTTTCTGTTTGTTGCTGGCTTAACATCCTGGCTGCCACTTAAAGGTCAACTTCTCTATGGCATCTGCCATTTTGTGGTCACTGGTGTGTAAACACACTTCATTTAGTACTAAGAGTGTGTGCATGTTCTACATGGGTGGTCCCAGTTGAAACGAAACCCCTTAAAATGTCACTTTGAGCACTGAACTTTAAAGTCTTTTGGACCAACAACATTGTTGCCCTTAACAAAAGTAGCCAGATAAATTCTGTGCAGAATTCAGTTATATAAACATTAGTTTTAGTCAGACAAATAAGATAGCACACTAAGAGAGAGCTGTGATTTAGAGGTTTAGAAAACATGCCTTGCTTCTGTTTAAACCTCTACTAACTTAACTCACTGTGATTTTTTATCCAGATGTTTTTCTAAACCACTGTGCTGAATAGATAGTGTTTTTTTTCGTTCTTCAGGTCATATCTCCAACGTCTTGACTCCTGTCTTTTCTTTCTTTTCCCTCCTCTGTAGCACATTCACAGTCGCAGCGCTCTGGAGTGTGCCTACCGCACACACCTGATCGCCGGCGTTGGTTTCTACCAGCACCTGCTGCTCTACATCCAGTCCCATTACCAGCTGGAGCTGCAGGACTGCATCGACTGGACCCACGTCACAGACCCACTGATCGGTCAGACGCGCAAAACACAACTTCACACGCAGTAACAGAACTTTTCAAGCATGCAAACTGCAGCGGTTTCAGGATCCTGGTGTTGTAAATGCCGGTTCACTTGTGTTCCAGTAAGCTGGTGGTTTGCTGATGGGTTTAATATTTAAACAGCACAAACTCCCTGAAAGTGAGCACTGGGCAGTTTGACCTCGTTTACTCCAGGAATGTTCATAAAAATGTACTTTAACTCTCCTGAAAAAATGGATAGCACGACCACATGGTTGCATTTACAGTCAGTGTGTCTGTTGTCAGTGTTGAGTCTGTATCAGATGCCAGTGTTCTTTGCATTATACAAGCAGGCAAATAGGTGAGTTGTAAGACAGTCAGTTGCCAGCAGAGAGAAATGGACGAGTGGAGGGTCACTTATAGTTGTGGTGCTGTGCAGCCCATAATCATCTTAAGCTATAGATGATTTTTTTCTTGAACTCAGTGTGGTAGGCTTTCATGTTTGCATGCAAACAGTGTAAAAAATTAATGTACACAGATGGAGATCCTATAAGATCGTCAACAGTGACTGAACATCAGGGGTAAATACACTTTCTATTCTTGCTGCCCAGCTTGAAGTGAAAATTAATCTTAACAAAAAGCATAAAACTTCTTCTTGGCAGCCTGAGATGAAGCACTTTTGTAGAATAACACCTTATGGACTGGGAGACAGTGCAGCCTCTAACATTTGTTGCTTTGATATAATTTAAGCTTGTTCGTTTGTTACATAACTCCAAGTCATTTTGGTAAGTGCATCAGCTGAATGCTTGAAATGAAAAGGAAAAACAAAACCCTGTGTAATTGTTCCCTGCAGGCCGAAAGAAGCCAGTGTCAGCCACCCCCAAGGAGATGGAGTGGGCACAGATGGCCTGTCATCGCTGTCTGGTCTACCTCGGAGATCTAGGTAATAACATTATAATAGAACATACAATTAATTCTTCTTTGTACCCAGCTCGTAGAGGTGTGAGACAGCATGTGTGTGTCATTCAGCGTGGGAAATTTTTGGCAAAGCTGTAGAGAATAATTGGCAGAAGGCTGGAGGTTTGCTTGGTTTTATTTGATACAGAGATATTCATATTTTAATGAAATTTACATTATTAAACTAAAAAAAAAATGCAGGAGCAGTTATAATCATGACTGCACAATTTTAGGTTTGCATTCATGGAGAAAAGGGAATTAAATTTAATCAGTGAAGATCCCATAATTTATGGCCTCTGTCACTTAAAACATGTCATGAATCAATGGTTATAGATATCGGTTCGACCCTTATTGACCCCTGCTGTCCCCTTGTTTTTTCACTTGTAGGCAAAATTAACGTTTAGCTTTTCATCATTTATAACTTTTTTCTGTTGTTACATCTTGTCTGTTTTCTCTGCAGCTCGTTATCAGAATGAACTTGCAGGAGTGGAGGCTGAGCAGCTGGCAGAAAGGTTTTACCATCAGGCCCTTTCGGTCATGCCGCACGTAGGTGAGTGACTGCAAGGTTTTCTGACAGAGCACTTTTCTGTTTCTGTTCAGAAAGAACCTGGTTCGCTGAATCTGGCTACAGCTATCAAACCCACCTGACAGCACCTCTCAACCTTGAGTATTGACTTATTAGTTTAAAATGTACAAAAACCTCGACAATGTGCACAATCCTTTTTACATGGGGGCTACATGTTTTATATACTATCGCTGTTATTATCTTTTTTGTTCTACAGTTTTTGAATTGTACCTACGAGACAAATGAGGCATAATGAGTTAAATTTAAAGCTTTAAAGGTGCTGATTTAGTGGATTTACAGATTTATGAACTCCACAATATATAAAAAGTAATTTGTTACATTTACATCAAAACAAACTTTTCCTATGAACTTATAAAATATTATAATCAGTCCCTCCAGGATTTCACGGGCGTTTTTCAAGATTGTTGCGGCCTAAAATGCCTGAATTCGCGGCAGCTTTTCTA
>JAPZDY010000025.1:4561971-4573662 GCA_029783645.1 Ctenochaetus hawaiiensis
TGCATAAAAAACTATCAGATATTGAAAGCTGAAGTTGTTCTGAAGAAAAGGAAGCAAAGCAGTTACTCCTAGCATGTTTTATGACACTTTTATAGCCAAAATAACAAAAATAATCCAGACGGCCTATATTATGTTTAGGTGTTAAAGGGTTAGGCTTCACACAATCAGAAATCTTGTCAAATTCCCACGAGCACTTTGTTTAAAGCACACAGACACTATGAGAAGAACTGCTTTGCACACTGACATCTTTATAGTTTCATGTCTCAGTTTGAATTTTTTGTTTTTACATTTTTTGCTCCTTTCCTTCCAGTCGGCGATCCAGGCGGCGGGCTCGGCGGGCATGGAGCTGAAGAACATCGTGGAGTTCTACCGGCAGTGGAAGGAGATCGGCTGAGAGGTCAAACGGGGGCGCAGCTGTCGGCGCTGCGAACAGCTGATCGATCACAACACTCGCTCCCTCTCTCTCTCTCCCACTCTTTTTGCTCTGTGTGTATCTGCGTCTCCAAAGGCAAAAAAAAAAAAACAACTCAAAAGAAATCGAAGGAATCGAAGGAAAGAGTTAAAGCTTAGAGGGGTGGAAAAGTTAAAACAGTGGAGTTTAAAAAAAAAAAAAACAAGAGAAATGCGGGCGCAAGGCGCTAAAAGAAACGGAAGATCTCCCACCTCCCACCTCCCATTCCTAACCATAAAGAGTGACCCCTAGTGGTCGAGGTGTGGAAACAGTGGGGGGGACGCTACACAACTTTAAAGTGCCCCTGGTTCACATCCTAGCCAGGAAAATACACTGTATATGTTAGCAAACGAGTACATACGTGTCGAGAGAGAAACCGCACACACACACACACACACACACACACACACACACACACACACACATAAACACACTCATGCTCAGATGAATCCATATAGATATTTAGAACAGTGGTTTGGATTTCCGTTCCCTCCTCCCCTTTCCCTTCAGTCTGTGTTTAAGAAACAGGGTTGAGAACGTGCGGCTCTGATAGGGAGGACTTTTTGGAAAGTCGAAAAGGTGTGTGACGACGACTTCAGGACGGAGGAAACACACTCTGTCCACCTGACACCTGAGGCCTCCTGCCTGACGAAACGAACCAGGCGTCACAAAAAGCTCACGGGCCTCTGAGGAAGGGTTGAGGAAGACAGATGTACACATCTCCAGGATTGTTTTCTTTCCTCTGTGGCTTTTTTTTTTTTTTTTTTTTTTTTTAAAAAAGAAAAATTTAATTTGGTTTTGTTTTTCTTTATTTGCGGTGTACTTTTGTGACCAGTGACTTATGTATTGTGCTATCTCTGTATGAGAAGAGAAAAAGGAAAAAAACAAAAAAAAAAAACGTGACAGGTGTCGCCCTGTTTGAGGTTTTAATTTGGATTTTATTTTTGTACCCAAATAATGTTTATTTTGCTTTTTTGTAAGCTAAATCTGAATGAATATGCAAGAATGTTTAAGGGAAAGGGAAGGGGTTGTTGTCGTGCGTTGATCCACTGAACAAGTCTCAGTTCTGAAAATGATAATTAAAAAAAAAAAAAAACTATAATCCAGAATTTATTTAACAAGGTGTCATGTTAGAGGGAGGAGACAGGTAGAAGCTGATTAGCCTCGTGTTGTAGCTAGTCTTCAAGGAGGCTGGGAAAAGATGGGGGCCGGCTGACTTCTCCCGGAGGAATGTGGGTTGCGTTCGGACCCCCTGTAATCTCCTGAAATGTGTCTCATCTTACATCACCATCTCCATAGTGACTGTCCCATCATGCACAGTGCAACAGAAAACCGATATATGTGTGTGGCCATGCATTGAACAATAAAAAGAAACTCATAAGATGATGACGTCTCTTGTTTGTTTCCTTCCTTCCGTGCCAAGCGACCTCTTTTCTCAGCGTGTGAACAATTAGTGCTGAAACTGTTCATCCAGAGCCGAACAACTTTCTGAGGCTCGAGGCTCATTAAAAACTCTGCGAAACCTCAGAAACACCCGTCTGATTTCATTTTGACTTGCACGTTAACGTTCATAACAAACAGTGACAACCAGATGAATCGTTGCACAAAATTAATATTTATTTAATACAAACAAGTTCAGTGAAACAGTGAGCTCTAAGATAAATATTTACAAGTTAAAGTTAAAAGAGAAGAAGAGAGACATACAACGAAATGCTGCAGAATTTTATTTTCAGAGCAAAGAATGAAGTCTTGGAAGTCCTGCAACACCGCCTCAGGCCACCAGAGGGCGGTGGTTTACACTTTGGGAAACTGGCTTAATCTAGTGTTGAAAGAAAAATGACCATTTCCATCATCAAATAAACAAGCATTTCTGAACTCTTTGGGTTATGTGTTGTAGTTAAATCATGGCCACACTAACGCAGACCACCTGCTCTGCGACAGTCTGAAATCATCACCTTGATTATGTCATCTGGAGACTGGAGAAGTTTTGTTTTATCAAATGAGTTTGAAAAAAATGTGGATGTTTACCAGGCATGTTGGATCTGATGAAAGATGCATTATGGGAAATGTAGAGTCCAGCAAAAGCCTAAAAGTCTGGAAATCTTGACTTTGAAGCTGCATCATTTTGACTTTTTTTTTTAGTGTGTCTCTTTCAAAACTACCAGCCTTTCCACTGGACAACAACAGCAGCCAGAAAAGCCACAAGTGCAGCCAATTTACAGTAAATCACTGTGTTTTGTAATCAAGTAAATCAGTTTGTTTTCAACCTCTCATTCGTGTAGGTTTGTGTGTGTGATTTCTTGTACAAAACATGCGATTAGGAGACGTCAGCATTGGCATTTTTCATGATTTTCTGTCAGACAAAACAGCTAAAAAAGGGGATTTATCATTAAAGATAATCACAGTGAGATGCAACCTTTATATTTAAAAACCTTCACAGTAAACCCACATGACCTGAACCTTCCCATCGCCTCCTGAAGCCTGTGCAAGGGCCCAGCCTCTGCCTGCTCTCTCAAACTAGGTCTCCCTGTGCCATTCTTTCCCTTTCTCATCCATCTCGTGTTCCTCTCTGTTCCGGGCCCCATGCCCACCACTGACCGAGCACACTGAACGACCAATCCCCTGGCTGCAGGGTCAGTGCCACCCCCACACAAGACGACTGGCACTGGTTTCTGGCCCATTTTTTTTGCTGGGTAAGGGGGTTGGGAAACCTCACTGACCCGAGGCAATCCTCTTTTCTGTGGAGCCCATGAAGCTGCAGGGCTGCAGGGACCTCAGAGTGAGCGGACCGGGCTGCTGGGACAGGATGTAATGTTTAAACGTGCAGAAAAACCCATTAGGTGGCCTTGCAACTGAGCTAAAAAGCGCCTTTGATCTGCAGGAGAAATGGCCATGCAGGGGTCTGTGCTCGCAGTGGGGAAGTGCCTCGCCTGCCTGGAGTTTATGCGTAAGTTACATCTTTTTTTATCTTTGGAGCATTTTTTGGATTCACATATGCAACTTGGTGATTGTTTTCTTGCGTAAAATCTCTCCAAAACTGCCGGTTGCGTTCGGTTCAGAATGAATGAATGAATGAATGCCGTGCTGTTACGTAAACAACGCCGGAGCTGTCGTCCTCTCTCGCTTCGTCTCCTGATCGTGAAAACGAGGCTTTTTTTCTGCGCCACATCCAATGGAAAAAAGTCTCGGCCCTGAGGGTGGGATTTCGACATCAGAGGATGCAGTGAAGTTGGGTGTTTTTTTTTTTTTTTTGTTCACTGCAGGAATGCGCAAAGCAGAGATGGGAACCGTTTGCGTCGGCTGGGGAATAATCATGGATTCATAAGTTTTCTGTTCTCAGAAAAAAAAAAAGTATTTCTTCACCTCTTTTTCTCACTCCGGAATCCCCCCAAATATGAACCTCCGATGATCCATCGGACACATCAGGCTGAGAGGTCAGGTCTGTTAGAAAACTGCGTTAGTTTGGCCGCAGTCGTTGCGCACTTAACACCAACTGAGCGTCTGAAAACTAAATGTAGAGGTAAACCCGCTCCCCTTCCGCTCGTAATGAGACCCTGGAGTATTTCACTCCCACTTATAGGAAATTAACGTTTCTTTGCTGCGCGGGTGCAGGATTTCCGAAATAATGATGGATGTCGCTGCCATGTTTTTCTACTTCAGAAATAACAAACACACTCATGTAACCTTCATCGGCTCCTCTGGCGCAGTTTGCATCTTCCTGTCATGTGCTAAACTTCATTTTAGGTTCATTTCAGCTTACATAATAATGACAAAATCACTATATTCTATTTAAAGTTATATATATGTACATGAATTATTCCTTTTTTTTAGTTTCATGCTTTGTTTCTGATTATTTTATTTCTTTTTTGTGATTTTTGCGATTGCCAGTAGTGCAAACAACCATGACATTTACTTATTATGCAGGAGTATTTCCATTTCCTGCTACTTTATTCTTTCTACTCCACCAAAAGTCAGAATGCATTTACTCATTTTACCATTTGAGAGATGTGGTTTGGTTATAAATATGATGCGTTGTAATGAATTGAACTGCCCTGTTGTAAGTCATTAGCCCCAAATTGATCAACAAACACAATAAAATTCCACTAACATGTTAAATAACCAATGATGATAATCCAGTAGGCCTGTGGTGATATAACAGTCTGAAAGGAGCCTTTCTTCATGATGAATAACCTACTTTTTTTTGTTTTTTTGTCCTGATGCTGATAACAAGATCTTTTCAGAAACCTGATGAGATGCAAAGCTGTGTTGACACAACCTGAATGTTTTTCCTGTGCAGAATAAAACAGGACGTCCTCCCCGTTCAGACAAAAGGAGTATCCCCACAGGTTTACATGAAGGGAGGCTCTCGTTCATCTCAAGTCATGTGATGCTGTAGATGTAAGTCAGAGGCGACGGGATTTCCTGAAAACTCGAGTATATTTAGTCGTCCAAGAGGTTTTATAAGTTCAGCCGAGTGACGTTGATGAACTTCCTGTATTTAAACATCATGGGTGGCTGATGTCACCGAGGTCATCAGCTTCACGAGTCTCTGTGTTTGTTATCACGCTAATGTTGTAGCTCCAGCAGAAGGAATATAGGCCTGTAGGTCAGTCGAACGCTTTGGTCCAGACTGAAGGATTTCATCCGCTAAGGATCGCCATGAAATGTTTCCCAGACGTTCATGGTTCCCAGAGGATAAGTCCACTTTACTTTGGTGATTCCCTCTTTTTTACACCACCAGATCGACATTTGTGGCTTTCAGTAGAAACGTCTCAGCAGCTCATTGAAAAACTGATGGATTGTTTTAAGGAACCGCTGGGAGAACTGTTTGGAAAAAAGGGCTTGAACTTTTTAATGGTTTTAAAAATAACCTGCTGAGAAATTAAAGCTCAGCAGAGTGGCTCTAACTTCTGTGAGTTTTCCTCTTCTTTCTTAGTTTCCAAAGGCAGCGTAAAGTTCTCTCTTATCAGCTGTACATGATGGTTATTGTCACCATTTTGTTATGTGTTGGACATTATTGCACAGCTGCTTTATTTCTACTCAGTGTTGTCATGTAGGACTTGTTTCTGGCTTGAGTTGAATATGATTACTTCCTGATATGTTTGTTTGGATCTGACTGAGCGCTGCCTCTCTGTAAACAGTGTCTCTCCTTTCAAAAAGAAAGCCTGCTGAGTTTTGGTGCTTTTAACACAGGTTGTTTTTGGTACTGCACCCAACATTTTGAAGGCTTGAAGACCCACCACTGACCGTCAGCAGTGGATTTACTCAAATTAGATGTAAATACCAGTGAGTTGTACTCAAATACTAGTTTGTACTTTTATTCCACTACACTTCAAAGAGGAGTATTGTACTTTTTACACTACATTTATTTGAAATCTTACTCACCAGCTACTCAAAGATTCAAATTATCAATGCAAAATTTTAAAAAATGATGTTGTAATACACAAAACTACCCAGCAGAATTGAAAGTTGTTCAAATAAGCCCATTTTTTTCAAATACAAACATTAATCGACTAATAATAATAATTAAATTTGCCATTCTGCATAATGAGATTTACATGTGTACTTTTTTAAAATTAGATTTTGATGCGAACAAATTTGTTTCATTAAAATAAAATTGTAAATGCGTGACTTTACTCATGACAGAGTATTTCTACATTATGGTAGTCTATGGCTATTTTCCTTAAGTAAAAGAAAGCTCTTATCACCAAAGCTGGCCAATCCAATGCTTGGGTCATTTTAATAGTGTTGAATATAGTAAAAACAAGCTGAGTATCAATAAAATGCATCTGAACGTAGAATGTATGGGACTTTTTGTGTGTATTAAACCATTTTTTTTATTTTTATTTTGAACATGAACAATAATTAAACAAACTAAAGACATAAACACAAGTAAACATAAAAACAACAGAAAGAAAACAACAACCATCTAGTCCCACCCCTTCACCTTGCACAGTCATCAATAATTAATTTACCTGCTTCCAATTATTAATAATAATAATAATAACCAAAACATAAACAAAAAATATATAATAAAACAAATATTAATGGAGAGAAGAATGAATAAAGGAAGAAAGAAAGAGAGAAAACAAAAGAAAAACAAAAACTATGTCAACCTTCAGTGATGTTTACGCACGTGCATCCTCGTACCTTTTAAAAATCATATTTTTATACTTTTTCTTAAACTGCTCTCTGTTTTGTTTCAGTTCGGATGATAAAAAAGCACAAAATTACACTCTGACATCTCTTAAATCTCTGTTTTTCAAGGTTTCGTGCCCTCCACGCGGTAACATCCTTCCCACAGTCGCGCGCACGGTAGTAAGGACACACATGGCTCGTGTTGTTGTTGCTCCGGCGGTCCACGTGAGCACCGAGCGACGCTTCCTACTGGCTCGCGCGGGACGAGAGAAAAAGAGGCTGTAGACTCGACAACAATCACAAAAGCGAGAGGAGAAGAAGAAGAAGAGGAAGAAAAAGAAGACACCTCGTCTTTCCTCCATCGGCTGTCAAACAACGGCGGCGTTTTTTAACGGAGACAACCGGGGAAGGAAGCGTTAAGCCTCCGCATGCCGGAGGGTCGCGGTAAGTCGAGAAACCTGAAATATTTGTGTCTTTTTTTGCTTCTTTTCCTCGCTGTTCAGGCGAAGTTTCTTCTGCTTTGACTCCATCTGAGAAGAAGCTGTTGTTTTGTGTCTTCACCGTCTTAGCGACGCTTTTGCATCAATAAAGTTTTTTTCTTCTTTAAAAAAGAAAAAAATCCTGGCACGTCGTTTTTTTAAGGAAAAGAAGAAGAAATTAAAAACACGCTCAGGCTGAGGGATTTAACGCAACCCGAGCCGTGGTGAGAATTGGCTGCATGTGATTGGCGTGTTTTTCCTGAATGGTTCTTCTGGGAATGTTTTCCACGCGAAACACACATGTATGATTCAACTGTGTTTTTTATGTGTGTGTTTTTCCACATTATGACCTAAGTAGTTACCACATGGACTTGCAATTCAGCGTTTAGCTAAGGGATGTTTTTATGTTTTTTAACAAATTTATCATGCACATGCTGTCATTTTCCAAAGTTGCATCTCTAAAGTGTTTTTAAATAATAACAGCTGCAAAAACTAGTCGAATAATAGATTAATCAGTTGACAAGGGTTTAACAAGCAGGTATTCTTAATTTTCAAAACAAAGACTTATAAAACAAAGGCATCCTCATCCACTCTGGAAAACTGGGACATTATTTTCTGTCAGTTTATAGATGAACAGTTTAATTGAGAAAATAGTCCTTCAGATTAATTGATAATTTGATGCCAAACACATCTTCATTCGCTGCAGCTGATCAGGAGTCATTGAGTTCACCGGGAAAACAGGAAGTACTTGTGTCTGATCGTGGATAAAACATGTTGGATGTAAGGTGAAAGTACTGTAGTGGAGGAGTAACGAGGGGAGATGGGGGTTGAGGTTAAGGAACATACCATGGTGGGGGTGGAGGTGGTGGGTGGGGGTTAGCGTGCATGCCTCCACAACACGAGACTCACAGACAGTTGACAGTTGAGTCTTTTGGCTCGTGTTTTTCACCTCAGAGTTGATTAATAATGAGTTAAAACTGGTTTCTCTCTTTCTTTTTATCCTCATTTTAAAAAGCAACAATCAGCAGCAAACCAAAGAAACATGCTGACTGTTTGTATGTAGACGAGAGTTTTATCTTCAAAACAGATCCAGACTTTTTGAAATTATAAACTTGGTTGTATAATCCAAAAAAGAAAGAAAGAAAGAAAGGAGATACTCTCATAGAAACTGTTTTGGCTGTTACCTCTTTGTCCCTGCAGTTATCAGATTTGGTCCATAAGAACACATGGGAGGCGAGTTACGTAACTCAAGCAGTCAACACGAAACCTAGACACTTACTAGGAACTCGGACGACCAAGGAGGAACACCTTTTTTTAAAAAAAGGTTTTCCAAGATGTCCTCAGACCAAAAGCAAAAAGAGGGAAGTTCAAAACCGAGTCTCATGACAGCACTTGACGTGTCTGTGTGCAGGGTTACCCCACAAAGAGTCAGATACTGAAGATACTCAAACACTCGGTAAGAGGTCATTTGGAGATAAAATGAAGGAATTATTCTCTTAGAAGGGATACATCATCTATAAAATGCCCTAAATTACCTCTTAAATTATCTTTATATGTGTGTCAGAAACCTTGAGATCTGCAGTTTTTATTGATATAAAAGCAGTTAAAGCAACAGATCCTCAGTGATTGATTGATTAACTCAAAACATTAATCAACAAATTATCAAGTAATTGAAATTTGCTTCACTTGGTAAGAGAAAAAAATCATAAAAAATCACTAGTTTTGCATCTCAAATATGAAGTCTTCTATTAAAGTAAAAGAAGAAAAAGCCTCAGGTTTGAACAAAAGACTTTTTTAATAACTTTTCTACATGTTTTTGGACTAAACCAATTAATCAATTAAGTGACTAATTGATTATAAGATTACGTAATAATGGATAAGACATTTAATCATTAGTTGTAGCCTAAAATACTCATTATTGACAAAGTGAGCCTGATAATATTTCGATTTTTTTACTATGAAAAGTCTCTAAAGTATTGATTAACAAAACTCTGCTAATAAAGCCTTCTCGCTGTGATCTAAAAAATCCAATGTGAGCGTAATTGCTATATTAAAAACTGAGTTTTGGGTTAGATTTAGGTTCATGGTTATATGTAAACTTGTTAGCCGTTCGTGAACTTTTAATTGACTTGAAGCTAACTTGAAAAACTGTCTTTTTTAATCGTGCCGAGCCCTGTTTGTATGGGATGTGAACAGGTGGATGCAGCATGTTTGTGCATGATTTCTGGGCGTTTGCTGAAAGGCAGTCTGGGAAAATATTCTGCTGTTAATCACAGGTTCGGCAGATGACAGTTGGCATGTTATTAACCTCATTGAATAGTCACAACATTTCTCCCAGTGAGAGCGCTTAGATGCACTTTAGCATCCTGTTTTTTTTAATGCTGTGTATATGTGACAGAGGAAACCTGGTCCCTGTTTAACAGCATCAAGGTTTCTGATTGTCAGGTTTGCATTCACACTGCGTTCCCGGGTTATGATCAGGTTCTCAGGCTGTTTCTCACATGTAAACAGCTCAGTTTCAGCCTGAATAAGATCTCAATCTGGTTTTGAGAAACCTGATATACATCCTGGCGTCCTTCAATAGAAACCAGGACGCTGCGGCATGTAAACACCCAATCCACATTATATTTGAGCTGCATAGAACATGATAAACCTGCTAACTTAATTTCATTGCGTTAATACTCATAATTTCTCAACTGTCAGTGAGCACACCTATATATTACTTATGTAGGTGTGTTTTTTTGAGGGCTGGGCTGAACGTGTCCCAGCAGGACGAAGGAATGCTCTATAGCATGAGCTGCAAAACAAGCCGAGGCTGTTGCACATGCAGTTCAGGGAGCGTGTGCCAATCTGTGCAGGCAACATGCTTTCCACATAGTCTTCTTCTTCTTCTTGTCAGTCTCTGGCCAATACAGACGTCCATTGAGAAAGGTCACGTGATGACATCACGAGCGTGTGGGAAAGAATTTCAGATGTGGAGAGAAGAACAAAAAAAGGAAGGAAGCGTTGTGTGTGTGTGTGTGTGTGTATTTTCAGCATTGCTTCAGGACGTATAGGTAACGGCAACCGTCGAGAGGTGATGAAAAAAGAAAGGGATGCACATGTTTTAATGATCGCCGTCAGAGCAACCAGAGAAAAAAATACTCCAATGCAAACTTGAATTCTTTGCGGTGTTTGCAGAGTAAACACCCTTCAGCAGATCAGCACCTTTCAACACACACACGCTCGTAAAAAGATGTGTCTCTTTTTAATTTATGTCACTCAGAGAGTATTGCAGGGAAACTCCGCCGATTACACTGATCTGTTTACAGGCGTCGGTCAGCGCTACTGCATACGAGAAAAAAGTGATAAACTCCCAGTGATAAACAGTGATAAAGTGATGTCACTTGAGTCAATATTTGTTGGGCTTGAGAGATTCAGGTGTGAAAATTAAAGTATTTTACACGGATGACAGGCCTGAAATCAGCATAAAAGTGAACCAGATAGGCTTTGAATTAAAGGATCGACTTTAATCGAGAGGTTAAATCAGGTGTCAGTCAACATTATTAAAGTCACTTGAGGTGCTTTCACACCTGCCTCATTCGGTTCAGACTTTTGGACTTTTTTGTTACAGACTGTTGTCGGATCAAACAACCAGACCATGGTCCTCCTAATAAGTCGGGATTCGATCCGTTTCCAAGTGAGCGGTCGTTCATTTCGCTTCAGGCAATAACGCAATCAGACTTAATTTTGTTCCTAATATACAAAAAGAAACCAAAACATAGTGCATTGTGGGTTAAAAATGGTTGCAGTGGCTGCCAAACCCTTTGGGTGTTTTCATACCTGCAAGTCCAGACCTTAAAATATTAGGGGTGTAAATCACCAGTTTCATGACGATACGATATTATATCGTTTCTTTGGACAACGATACAATATTTACCGATATCACAAAGTCTGCCACGATTCGATTTCGATTCGATTCGATTCAGAGGCCTTTGATCAATTTAAGACGATATTATATACACATTTAACACAGATCTACAGCAATGCTAACGCTAGTATGACAGTCAATACCGTGTTTCTTTTTAAGGCCCGGCCAAGTTTGTCGTGTTTCCTGAGTATTTTATCTCATAACGACATTTCTTGCATTGTCTGTCTCCTGCGAAATCCAAAAAATTGCCTCACAGCTGACTTATTCCCAAGAGGGGAGTGAATCTCGTCATCCTCTTTACCTTGGCTGCTAGCCGCTTGCTTTGTTTGACACTTCAGAACGAGGCGCAATTGGGCGGAAATTGTGAAACGGGTATGCGGTCGGAATTTCAAAATAAAGGCTTATCTTTAAGGTGACGATATTTATCGATAGTTTGAGTTTCCATTGATTTGATTGGATCGTTGCTTAACCAGTCGCACCCCTATAAAATCTACTGACGAGATGAACACCATCCCTTCAAAAGTGGTTTTCCTCAGTTTAGCGTATCGTCATTGGACGCTACATTAAACGTGCACCCATTTATACTATATCCAGTTACCAGTTTGGCCTTTATGGAAGTATGAACGCAATACTAAATAGGGATGGTCCGATCCGATCCACTGGATCAGTATCGAGTCCGATCCAGGCCAAAATGACTGGATCGGGTATCGGAT
>JAPZDY010000025.1:4606986-4621194 GCA_029783645.1 Ctenochaetus hawaiiensis
TGTGACTCATGAGTAGTTTTATCATTAATCGACCCAAATGAAATTCTGTTGACGTTGCACTGTATTTTTTCCCTCCTTTTTGTTGTTATTTAATATTGTCTTGTGTTTCTTTTATGCATTTTAAGTCTTATTTGATACACTTTTAATCGCTCCGATGTAGAAAGGTACGATACAGGAAAAAAATGTCCGTCACAATATTCTGAAGCTCAAGTTAAGAAATTTAAATGGCTTGCTTTGTAAAACTTAAATATATTTAGTTAAATGTCATTTACATTAGCAAAGCTTGGAACAGTAAGGTCTTTGCATTTAGCTTTAAACAACAATCAATAAAGAGTGTTATGGATGAATATTCTGTTGACTGACTGATTGATTATGGCTTTATTTCCTGTTAAGGTGCTGGATCACTTTCAAAGCTTCCTGGTAATAATAAACAGAAAATAGATCGTGTTTATAGTGTAACATTCGTGATTTTCTTCCTGTGAGAATTCAAACTGTTTGCTATAAAAAAAGGTCTTTAACTGTGATGATGTGATACTTAAGTCGGGCTTAAAAATAAAAATGATTAAGATCAATTTCCAGCCGTCACTTTCACCGGTTATTGAGAGGAAGAACACATTTAAATGGTTTGACATGAAAACATAAAACTGTGACAACCTTCAGCGTGTAAATCAGTTCTGTAAGATGTTTCTTGATCACATAAAGGAGGGAAGAAAATGTATTTTTATGTTGGGACTCCTACGTACCGAAGAAACCGGTTCAGGTCTCCGTGCCTCATGTACTCGAACACCATCGCCAGCGGCTCCCCGTCGGTACAAACGCCGTAGAATCGTACGATGTGTTGGTGTTGAAGCACCGTCAGCAGCTCCGCCTCCCTCTGGAAGTCCTGCCGGGTCGACTCGTTGGCGTCTTTTAGAGTCTGTGACCAAATAAAAAGTGTTAAATAAACATCTTAAATCATCAGTGATGAATGCAATAAAAAGATACTTATGTGATAGAAAAATTAAAAGTAAAAATGTTGTTATTTATCCGGAGGAGTTGTTTTCATTGGCGCCAGAGTCTCTTGCTGCGCCCCTGCTTATGAGAGATGACGTGTTGCATTAAAAGCAAAAGCCTGATTAATGGGATGATAAATCTGAGCAGGGTCTTGTTTTTTTTATTCGCTGTGGTTTGCATTAACCTGTTGAAACATGAGCTGTGTGTTAAAACCACCTGAGTGTTCTGAGTAAAGACATCTCACTCTGAAACCACAGGATGTTCGTTCAGTCTGCAGAAGAGTTGAGTACGAGTGCAGCGGACTCACCGAACTCCTGTTGGCGTAGTACGAAGCAGCATTTTTATTACTCAACTTTACCTGTTTGTGCATTATTTATTTGCAGTTTTTGCTTTTATTAAGTTGTGGACAGTAGTGAACTGAGAGGGGAAAGAAACATGCAGCAAAGGTGGAAGTTGCTCTTCAGTCCACAGAGTCTTAAAAATCAACAAAACCACCAAAACCCACAGTTTTCCTGTCTTACGAATTTCTTGTTGCCACTTAATCTTAACCTTATTTAGGGTTCAAGGGTCCTGCTTTTCTTTCGTTTTCCTGCTCTGCAAATCGAATGTAAAAGTTATTTTTAAAGCTGTAATTTATCTTCATTTTGCTTCAGTACAGTTCCACAGTTTTTAACCTGCAGTTCAACAAAAGTCTACAGTTTATTTCAGCCTCTAGACTTTAAAGCGACGGCTGAAGTGGTTTCACTGAAGCTGCAAACGTTTAAAGTGAAACAGTGGAGACTGACAGTGAAAAACTCACTCACCTTGATGGCGACCAGCATCTTGTCGCTGTCCGGGCTGAGGTTGGCACACTCCGCCAGGTAAACTTTACCGAACGCTCCTTCGCCCAGCTCCCATTTCAACACAATGTCCTGCCGTTTGATGTGCTGGACGCCTGATCAGGAAATACAAAAAGTGTGAAAACATCTGAAGCAAATGCATCGCCTGAAGTCGTGTGTGCACCAAAAGTTAGCTACAGTTACTTCACTGCCCCTAATGAAATTCTTTTTCTTTTTATTGCAATATGCAGAACAAAAACGGCCGAGGGCGACCAAAACAACCGACATGAGCTAGTGTTTGTCGTAAACACCATAATGGCACCAACAATCAAGTAAATGTGTGTGAATGAGCATAAGTGTGGCTTCAGTAACAAACCATCAAACACCAGCAGAGCAGAAACGAGCTCAGCGACACTCACACATGTCTTTCTCCTTGATGATGCCGCAGAAGTACTGCGGATTCTCCACGAAGCTCGACAGACCGGAGTCTTCGTCCGAGGAGGGCGGGCTCGTCCCGAAGTTCATGAAGCGCAGCGACACGGCCAGGTCATCCTCGGTGCCCAGAACTGATGACCCTAATGAAACGGGGAGGGATGCAAACAAGCAAAAACTGAGAGATGTGTAACACCTAATCAGCCTCCAACTATTTGTGATTGCAGCGGCCATCAAAAGAAGCAATTCAGAACCCATTTTATCCCCCCGAGGAATCGACGCTCTCCGCTATCAACTTGGTTGCACATTTGTTGGTGCCATGGTGACAGATGATGACAAGCTCTAATAATCACCATCATCAACCATGCGGCAATCAGGGCCACACTGAACCGAAGAAAAAAAAAGACCGTATAGGAAGACTGAATACTTAGCGGCTCCTGACTACAGTGCGTATTAAAAGCCAAACAAGTGGGGGCCCAAATTGTAAAACCCCACTCAGCGAGGCAAAACCGCAGAACCCCCAGAGTCCAACATGGTGGAAAATGGAACAACAAAGAGAGAGCACGGAGGCGACGGAGGGAAGGAATGAGAGAGCAGAGTCCACTTAGGCAATCAGGCCCACTTAGGCACTTTGAGAGTGAGAAGGGCAGATGTGTGTGTGTGTGTTTGTGTGTGTGTGCTGGGGGGGAGGGAGCTGGGCACGAGCAAAGCTATATCACGTCTAGCTGTTCCTCCATCCATCCATCCATCCATCTTCTTTAATGGCTCTCACCACGTGGCGGTGGCCAAGGGAGGTTTCTGCCGCCATTCTCATGCAGTAATTAAGGCACTTTAGCCCGGCCGACGTGGCGGCCGCCTGTGAGCGAACTCACAGCTCAGTGGAAGTCCTGTATTAGTCAGTCTCTCTCCTGTGCATTTCCTTTCTGTGAGCCTGACAGAAACATCTGTGATTTGAACAATAATTTCGGCAGAACGTTTGATTGTGGCTCATTTCAGGTTCTCGTTCAGGTCTTCAGGTTGGTTCTGGGCGGAAACAATGTCCCATAGATTCCTGTTATAATGGCCGTAAGAAAGAGCTGAGTGATGTAACGGAGAGATATGGAAGTTTGATTTTATGAGTGGTTCTGAAAGTATCGATCATTCTCTGCAATTAAGTCTTTCTCAAAAAATCCGAACTTTTTTCCTGATGCCAAATTCACAGTTTTGTTTAACTTGTTTGACAGTTTTGCAGCCGAGCTAATTAGAAACTGAGCGCTAAGTTTCTACATGTGACACCACCTTCTTGTCTGTGCGAACAAAGGAACAGGAAGTTGATCATCTCAGCTTACAGTACAAAGACCAGAAGAAGAAAGAAAGAGCTCTGTCCAATGTTCAAAAACAGTTTTAAAAAAAAGTTCATCTTCTTTTAACACAATAATTTGTCATTCTCACATTTTTGCTTTAGTACAGATCAAATAATCAAGATCTACAGTGTTATTTAGTGATATTTAAAAGTCCTGAAAGGAGGATGCTTTAACTTTGGACGGGCTAAACTAGCTGTTTCCTCCTGCTTCCAGTCTTTTTGCTAAGCTAAGCCTCTGAACTCCTGTCTAGCTTCACGACTAAATGTGTAGAAGTCCACATGTTGCTGCTTTTGTGGGGGATTTCTCAGCTTAAAGTAAATTCCACTCTCACATCTGTACATTAAATACAAAGGTAGAGCTAGCAGCAACTTTAGCTTAGAATAAAACCATTAGCTGTGATTCAACAAATCTGTGCTAAAACTATGTTTTCACCATGTTACTGACTTCATAAAACCACAACTCTCTCTCTCTTTTTTTTTTTTTTTACTCTTTTTGTACCCACAGAGGTGCTGAAAGTTGATTTTTTTTATCTTTGGACAAAACCACACTAGCTGTTTCTTCTCTTTACGTTGAACTAAGCTAATCACAATCACAGCTAACACATTAACATAAAGACGAGAGAGACCTGATCTTCTCATTCGACTCAGCAAGTCAGGCAATAAGTGTGTGAGTAATTATTCCTTTTAACATCTAAATAAGAGTAATTTTATGCCACTTATGGCTCTTTAAGCCTTTGAGGGTTAATTAATTAACCAGCAACTTTACCGTGTGTGTAGTTATTTAACTCGTGTGTGAGAACTTACGGTGGATACCGAACTTTGAATGCTGGCCACACTTGTTAATGACCAAAACCATGATGAGAAGGAAAGTGCAGGCGAACACAGCGAGACCGACGGCCACAGACACCTGTGCGAACAGACACACACAGTCACAGGTAAGCTAACTGATATCATGCATAATCATTACATTTTTTACTGTGAAGGACGACGCATGAACGCACCACAAACACCCGACTCTCCGGGTTCTCCGTGACGTCCATGTCTGATTTGTTTGTAGGAACTAAGAGCGAGGAAAAAGAAAAATAACACGAGTCAGATCTCATATGGAGGCCATGCAGTGCTGAGGAGACATGTTCAGATTTTTAGGAGAGTAAAAAACCAGTGAAGACTTACTTGGGCCCATATCAACGACTAGCATGTGGGAAGTGAGAAAAACACACATTTATGAAAACAAAGAAAGACAAGCAAAGATGCAGCCTGTGCTTTTTAATGTGAGAGACAAAAAAGAGACTTATTAAACTCTCAAACAAACCCTATATGAAACATTCGTAGACAATCTGTGTGAACATAATATAAAATGTTCTGAGTACTTGAATCGTTACTTGTACATTTTAGCGAAAACTTGGCGATTGAGACCCATAATTCTATAATTATTTCAATTTTTTTTTCTTGGACATCTTGAAAAATGTTTTTAAAATTTAAGCACTTGATAAACTTGGTGAAAGCTGTATGTGTACGGTGTTTTTCCCCATTCAAGACAACTAGTTCTTTAAATCTAGAGATAAACTGTGGAGGATATTAAAATGTTAAACAAAGTCCATAAACCTACTTATTAAATTGATATTTAAGGCATAATATGGAATTTAAATGTCAATTTTAATGTCAGTGTGCTAAAAAAATTGCTCATTTTCTTTTGAGAGTCCAGCTGTTTAAGGTACCATACTTTTCGGACTATAAGCCGCACCCACCAAATTTAACAACTAAAACCACTAAAGTTGTCTTCTTCAGTGTCAAAATTTAACAGCCTCAGAATTACTTCATCACACACTTTCTCGTTTATTTTCGTCCATAAATTAGCTGCATCATAGTTTAAGCCACAGGGTTCAAAGCGTGTGATAAAAGTAGCAGCTCATAGTCCGGAAATTACGGTATGTCACTGTGAGACTAATCTCCAGTAAAAAAGTAGATTTGTACGATGATGCAACAAATAGGAAAGAACTAAATAGGATCCACTGTTTATATCATTAGCAGTTATTAAGCTAATATTAAAATAATCTGCATGGTGATGAAAATATGTCCAAGAGCTGTTGGACTTCACTGTAAAGTGTCACAGATTCATCATCTTATTGTTCAAAACCGGATCATATGCAGATAGATTTCTCTTTCGGTCGTCCTAATGGCTGCCTCCACTGCTCGGAAAACACATTCTTCAGTTACACAACAGTTTCAGGAACTCACCTGGAATTATCCCCTCAGGATCGAACGGGTCGAACGGGTTCTCCATAAACATCCCGGTGGCTGTGGCCTCGTCTCTCCCCAGTCTGTTTTGCACGATCAGGGTGTAGTTGCCGTTATTAAGGTGGGTGGGCTTGTTGAGGAAGAGGCAGCCATGTTTGATGGATCCGTCGCTTGAGTCGGGGATGAACTGGGTGTATGTGTAGGTGGACTTTTTGAGGTCGTTGCCGTTGAAGAGCCAGGTGATGTTCGGCTCAGGATTACCGTCCACGGCAAAGGGGAAACACCAGTGGTGCATCGGCACAGCGTCCTTCAGGAAGATGATTTGAACTGGAACTGTTGGGAGATGGCAGATTTGAGATTATGGGGCAGTTAGAGAAGAAAAGAAGCAAAATGAGAAAGTAAACAAATAACCACTTCCTCCCCAACAAATACTTGGCTGCAAGCAGGCAAACTGATCTTGACTTTGTATTTCTGAAACTAAGAAAGTGAGAGTTTGGCAAATATGCTTATTTGTTTTCCTCCGAGTTTGATGAAAACTGATGCTGCTCTCATGTCTGAATGAAAAGTGGAAAAACAGCAAACTGAAAACAGCAAGCCTGGCTGTCCACAGGGAGAAAAACACATCTGCTAGCACCTCCAAAGCTTCTCTCATGTACTTTAGCCAGACAAACTGATCTCAGCAGCTTAATCCAAAACAGTGCCCCATCTCTGGTAAACCGGTATGTGTAAATAAATGTAAATACTCAAATACAGCAATAGTAATTCACTATTGATGCTAATCTGAATGTACAACCTCAGATGGACTGCTTTTCTTTATATCAAGTTCTGCTTCCTGCTTCTTCTCTCCTCTGCTGAGACAGATATCATGTCCTCCATCATCATGGAGGATTTTCAAATCCTTTAAATACACCTCAAGTAGACAAAGAGCAATAAAAGGAGGATTCTAGACAAGAAAAGTGCAAGGAAACACGAGAGTAAGTCTTTTGCCATGTGGCCTGACGGGTGGTACAGCTGTGCAGCGTTTCATAAGAAGCTACAAAGCTAAAATATAAACATATAAATAATTATATAAGGATCAGCTTTCGGTGCTTAAAGCAAAACTTGAACAAACTCCAGAAGACACATTAAAAAGAAAATAACTCATACGCTACAGCTTCATGCTGAATGTGCACCTTGAACATGTCTAACATGGAGTCAGAGGTTGGTGAAGTGCCCTTTAGGTTCCTTCTGAATTTTCCACGAATCAATGTTCTCCATCTGCACTGCAAACCTGTGCTGACCTGACATGAATAATGAATCCTGGTCCTAGTCGCGCCCCCTGACCACAAAAGCTACCTGGAAGCTCCGGTGGACATGAAGTAACAGGAAATGGCTTGTTTAGATCGAAACGACTCGAGTGCAGAGACCCCTCATGCTGCACAGGCCTTTCTGCTGCTCTTAACCCATGACCCCCCCTCAGAAAGCTCCGGGCCCCAGAGATACTGAGGCATTCATCTCTTCAGGGCTCGCTGAAGTCCGTTATAATGGGTGGAAATTAGCGCTCTTTATCACATTTATCTAATCATTCATGAGATACTTCTTCTCACCTTTTAAGAGCTAATTCACTACAGAGGTTAAAAGGAAAGCTTGAATTAGGTTTAATAAGCCTGCCAAGTTCTCAGGCCTCATCGCAGAGTTAGTTAATTACGAGTCATTAAAAAAAAATCTGGCAAATACACAAAATGAAAATCAGCCCAGGAAGGTTTAGATGGAGCCTTTGCATTCAGATATTTAACCTTTGTAACGATGTGTAATGACAAAGCTTTTTTAAAATTTTTTAAGTTAAAAGAAAAACCATGACATTGCAAAAAATGATTTAGAAAAGCTCTTTTATCAAAGGGAAGCCACACAAGTAGCATGAATCAGTGGCACGGAGAGCCACTCAGCAGTAAACACCCACTGTTCTGGGAGGTAATTAAGAGTAATTAAAGGGCTGGCGGTTAACGAGTGCCCGTCCCACCAGGGGGGCTGATCTTGATAGATTAGCTGCACTAACGCATTTACGGACTGCCAATCACTGCGGACGAGGCGGTTTTCCGGAGTAGGAGGGAAAAGTCCATTAGCACGGGCTCAAATCAGATCTTCTCCTGGGTTATCAGCCCCATTTTCCTGACGTTCATTATCCGTCCCCTGATGCTCGTGCATTTGGCTTCAGCTGATTGGCGCCCCCACTCTTTTTTGGCTTTATTTTTCTAATGAGTGTCACTTACGTTGGTGTCGGTGATATATGATATTGTTTGGGCAGTATTTTTTTTTCAGTAATGTATCACTAATGTATCTCACTGTGTTTTGTGTGGGACCGCTGGGTGCTGTTGTCATTCCTCGGTGTTCTTCAACTTCCAGATGCACTAATGCATCTGGAAGGAGAAAACAACAATAAAAACCTCCTGGGTCAAGCAGCAACTGCAGTTTAGAAGTGCAGTGTGCATGAGGTAAAGGAGTTCTTTAAGACCGAGGTGAGGTGAGTTCGTGCTCTTTTGTCCTCTCATTGTATCCCTGAGCCATACCTGCAGCACTTCACTCGCATTATTTTAACACTTCTCACCAGTCGCCAGACTGAGTGGCAGATGACAAAAAGCTCCATTAGAAGCATGGAGGGTACATGCTCGTATTTGTAGAGGCGGCATTTAGAGGAAATCAGTGCAGTCCATTTTTCTTTTCTCTGGCTGTCCACCCTGCCTGCACCAGGAAAATGGCCCCAGTGTGCTCTCGTCCCAACCTCCATTAAGCCCGATGACCTGTATTGAGCCTGTGAGCTTTCAAGAGTGTGGTGGTTTTATTTTGCAAGGCACTTACACTCAATGTCCAATTGCACCATGTCTTCCCCGGGCCCAGCTTGGTTCTCTGCCTCACAAGTTAGGTTGTGCAGGTTGTCGCTGGAGGAAACATTGGTGAGGTAAAGGACCAGCTCCAACGCGGAGCCCCAGATTATCTCCTGCAGCAGCCGACAGCACACACACACACAAAGAGCAGAGGAGGTTAATGCAGCCGGGTCACAGCTATGTATGGATCACTCAGAGGCCGACAGTTGGAATCCAATTTACTATACTGTGGATCAATAGTCCGACTGAACTTTTTTTATGCAGCACAAGTGCTGAGGCTACTGAGCAAAACCTACAGTTTTGTCCTGAATCTACAGAAACGAGAGATCTCAGATCAGTGATGGAGTGATTTAGGGGCAGGAGATCACAAATGCACATGGTGGCAAGACTGCTTAGTTTTTATGGACAACGAAGATTTCAAACTTAATTTATAGTCGACAGGAAGCAACTTAATTTGCCTCAAGAAACTTTAGAATCTGTGCAGCAACAAAACTTCCCCCAAAAGAAGTTAAAGGGTCAAAAACAAACCAAAAACTCAGGAAGAGAAACAAAGACGGCGTCTCTCTTCCAGGATGGACAGAACAGGAAATGTTTCCTGTTAATGCGGCATGTAAATATAAATATACATGAAAGTTCTTCACTACCTGTGTAGAGAAACGAGAGCGGAGCTGCTTAGTTCGCCATCTCACAACGGGAGTGGGACTTCCTGTCACATGACACGTGAATGTCAGGTTGCCTCCTTCTTGAATCTTGTTTGTGGAGAAGTCGATGGTGACATCAGGCAGACCTGAGAGCAGCGGAGGAGAGGAAGCAGCACAGAGCAGTGAGGACAGGTCGCTGAGTGTAGAGCCGAGCTTTTTTTAAACACTTTCCTGAAACTCTCTCACATGTTTCCTGGCAACAGGATGTTCCTACTGTATGTGATTAAAGCAACAATGCTGAGGCCACCTCTCCCCTGTGTTTCACTGCACCTGCTTTCCAAAGGCATTAATATGCAGATTATGAACGGTAAATGTTTTTGTTTCCTCCCCTTTTCAAACTAACTGGATGAACCATTTCAAAGGTTTTATTATGAGCGGGAGACCTTTCATGCAAATGAAACATTTCATTAGCTTCAGTATGAAACATTAAAACATCCACTCCAGACATTTGTTTCGGATAAAGAAAAATACTACTTTTTGCTCTGAAGGATTTTTGTTTGAATGATTAATGATGAATGATTAACAAAAAATAATAGCACTAAATTTCAATGACTAAATTGAAAATTCTGAATATTTTAAAAATACAGAATCTTGATATATATTTTCTTTTAATTTAGAAATTTTCAAGACACAAAATTTATCCTACATTGCTCAGAGCCCATTCTCAGTGTTTGTACAGAGGAATAAAAAGTTAATACACCATGTTTGTTTAAATATTGCACCAGTATCGGCTGTTGAAGCAGCTGTGATGTCAAAAAATCATGCTGGCACATCGAAGTGTTAAAATTAGATTTAAAGTGAGTTACAGAGAAACTACTTCTGCAGATTAATATACAAACAGTCTTGTATTTTAAACAACAATCTGCACAGAAAAGCTCAAACGCCAAACATGCATAACTAATAACAGTATTTAACATGATAATAAGATGCAAAAAAAGAGTTCGGATATCAGAATGAAAAAGTCAAACTCACTGCAGTTATCAATCACCAAAGAGTTGAGAGGCACTTTCTTATCATTGGAGAGACAAGACAACATCTGGTCGTCCAGTTCACCACGTTCACTTTCCTGCCACTGCCGGAGCCAGTGGAGATCACATGAGCAAACCAGAGGGTTGTCCCTCAAAACCCTGAGGAGAAGAAAAAGGAATAAAATCAATTCTTTACTGGCCACAGGTTCAGTTTTTCAAAATCTTTTTCCATTAATTTATTTCTAACAGGAGAACACAACAAAGTCAAGAGCTTGAACCATCTGACATTATAAATAATGCTGACAAACCAATAATATTTTTTTATTAAACCACTTATTCAGATTTAAATTAATGAAAATATGTACAATTTCAATTGCAAATTTCCCCATTGTTGGACCAATAAAGGAATATTTTATCTTATCTTTCAATGTAATAAATGTCCTTGCGAAATTTTATCTTACGGTAGTCGCTAACCTTTACCCTCAAACTTCAGTTATCTTCAATAATGATACTATTTTTTCTTTGGCTTTAGAACCCAAAGAACCATAACAAGTGAAATCGCGTTTCTCTGAAAAGAGAGAGCTGTCAATCAAGATGCAAAAGGCAGCACTAGTTCTTTTAAAATGCCTTACTAAGTATGTTCACCTGTAAATTAACCTCTGCAAAAATGTGATGAAAGCACGGAATCACGAGCTCTGAAAGGCCTCCTAATGTAGAGATTAACCTTTAAAATCTTTGTATTTTACTCAGATTCTTTTGTATTTTTACTTCTTTTGTATTTTTTTTTACGTGTACACACACAATGTCAGCTGAGAGCACAAAAAGCCTCTTTCTCTCTGGAAAAAAAGGTCTTCTGTCTTGTTTTTGAACAAAAAAATGCTTTATCATTTCGCCCTTGGTGGATAGAAATAAGGCTGCAGCAGTATTATCAAATTGTGTTTTCTAACATGATTTTTTTTAATTTCTAGTTTTGATATGAGGCCTTACCTTTCAAATTTGAACTACAGTTGTATTATTAGCACTAGTTAGCTAGCCATTAGCCTGCATTAACCCAAGTCCTTGGTATCCGTTAAGTGGTTTGTCATGAATCTCTGTGTTTTCATATTTCTTGCACTGACAGATGGGATTTCTCAGGAGTCTACGAGCTGCAAACCTACTTATTCAAGTTTATCACTCAGCCAGCTTTTGATTTAGAGACTGAACAGAAATGATTTGGGCGGGAAGGTTTGGCTAACTCTGATGTTTCAAGACCTTGCCCTTAACCGTGAGAAATCTTCAAAAAACCTCCCCCATTATGTCAAAACAATATCTAAAAGGTTCTGTATGCAGGATTTAGTGGCATCTAGTGGTGGGGTTGCAAATGGCAATCAATTGTCAACCGTTCTCTTCCGAACATGTGAGACAACCAAACTTGGCAAATCGTGTGAAGAGAAGCCTGGAATAAAAAGGCTCATTCGCTTCTGCACAGATTCCCCATTTAATCCGACATATTGGACCTTTACAATTTTACTTCCTTTGACTATTAATGACTGAAAGATGGAAGATTTATTTTGTACAGTAAATGCACATCAGAAATAAAATGACCAGATGCCAAACTTGTGGAAAACGAATTGTAGGTTCAGTTAAGAGAACATTCCAGCAGCTAGCAACCTTGAACCAAAACCTGAGCTGCAAAATGAACAGACATTAGCATCGTCACTGAATGAGTGAACTGAAGGCAGCGGCAGAGGAAAGTGGCTGGACTGATACTATATTGGCTCCTCTTCTGTCGTGCAGCCCGATCACTAAGATTATTTCCTCTCGTCAGGTTAACTCGACCTCCTGGGAATTTAAACGTAGCCCATCTGAATGAATGAGGAACTCACAGGTTGAGCAGTGGTAGAAAATGAAACACCCTCCAGGAGATGTGTTCCAGAGAGTTGGAGGCCAGGTTCCTATGAAACAAGAAGACACAAGAGTTTTCAACATTTGTTCTTATCTTGTATTTCTATAAAATATGTATCACAACACTGTTTGCAGCCTATTGAATACCAAGTTCAGTAAAGCTTTTATATCTGACACTTCTCCTTTTCCTGCATTTTATTCTCTTTGTGACATGAATTACTGTTTTTCCAGTGGCTTAATATTTAGCATGAGAGTAAATAGCCACCTGAGGTGATACACAAATCTGTACAGGTACCTGAAAGGTAACAACGCCTTGCCCGTGTTTTTGAAGTGATTTTTGTGATCATCTGTTGAAATGCTGCTTTGAGAAGGAGTTCAAATATTCTAGGAAAAAATGAACCGTTCGGCCGAAATACAAATAAAAGTTAAAACGTTCCTTTCATTGTTGCACTGTCGTCCTGGTCTGCAGCTGAGTCACGCTGTGATTTGATTGCTTACCTGCTTCAAATTACTCTCAGTGGAAAATGTTAATGCATCCAAATGGGTTGTGATCAATTACCTTGGCGAGTGTTACCTTGGCAGGAGCTACGTTCACAAACACCTCCAGCTCCTCTCTGTGTGTTTGCTTAGTGTTCAGTACATTAGGTGATTAGTCCAGAGTCACAAACACTTCTCGGAGGATGGACGCTGCTCAGCTTCATGGACTCAAAGAAGTGCATTTTGGCGAAAGAAGTTTTCAATTTATTGTTAAAAGTTAATTATTGAAGTGCAATTTAAAGCTTCTGATGCTGTTTCTGTTTTGCATGAAGGGAACTCTGCATGGTCACGTTCATGAAGCAGGAACAAGCAGGAACTTTGTTGAGTAAATTTTCAAAGTTTTTGGAGTTGCACATGTTTTTGTGACAGATAATAGTTGCACATTTGTGATTTTACTTTGGACCTGAAACTTGGCTCTCAGGCTACAAACCGAAGACCGAACTTCATCTTGGAGAAGAGAAACAAAGTCACAGAAAGCCAAATCGAACAAGTAGGGGAGGTGGGAAGCTTCAGCTCTGTCTTTTTTCACAACTGTATGTGGGTGCATTATCATTATCAAATTTCAGGTCATTTGCACTAAATATTCTCCCTTACATGCTTCAGAAATATCACTTTAAACATGACACATGTCACAACACTGAGGCCATCCCCTCTTCTTCTTCAACCTGGTCAGTTTATATTTAGCAAAGCCTCAATTAAAGCCATGTCTTGTTTAACTTTTAAAATAAAATAAAATGTGAGAACATTGAGAATAACAATCTCACATCTGAAACTGTGTATGTCAGGCAGTCATGATGAAACTATGATATGTGAACGCCTCATATCCACTTGCCAATCCTCTCAGGCCACTAAAATATCATCACGCCGATTTTTTCCAATGATCCTCAGACGACCAGGGAACTAGGGCTGTAAATAAACCTCCCTCAGAAGACGACACAAAGCCACACTGGGGAGCGAGCGCATGGAAGCCTATACATATTCACCATGGCAGGGCCAAGGGTTCAATTATTTGTTTTCCTTGCTCCCAAAAGTTCATGTCAGATGGGTTAGCCGTTGGGGCTTATCCATTACCAGCTCGATTTTTTTGCCCTGGCCCATGGCGGGGAAGACGGGGGGGGGGGGAAGGCAGAGCCGGGAACAGCAGCTCATCTTCTTTTTCATTCTTAAGAACTGAATACAATTTTTTATAAAGGACGAGTGAGCTCCAGAACAATTGTGGATGAAGATGAGAACAAAAAAGAAAGAAAGGGAAAATGGTTCAAGCTGATGCATCCTCCATGTTCTGCGCTTAAGTTTGGTTGTAGTCTGTCCATCTTAATCTCTGAACTCCATCTCTCCACCCAACCCTGGCCCGCCATCCTCCTCCTCCTCCTCCTCCTCCTCCACAGTGAAATATTGATTAAGTGATAATGGACCCTTAGTGGAGTGTATTTA
>JAPZDY010000025.1:4621294-4631422 GCA_029783645.1 Ctenochaetus hawaiiensis
GTCCATCTTAATCTCTGAACTCCATCTCTCCACCCAACCCTGGCCCGCCATCCTCCTCCTCCTCCTCCTCCTCCTCCTCCTCCACAGTGAAATATTGATTAAGTGATAATGGACCCTTAGTGGAGTGTATTTATTATGCATCAGTTGTCGATAATCCGCCAAAGTGAGCGAGTAAAAGGTGACTGGTGGATGTCTTCTCCAATTTCTCGAGCTCACCCCCACCTACCTCACCGCCACCACCGCCTCCAACAACCCCCCCAATCTCTGGTCCTCAAAGCTCGCCTGTCCTTTGGATAAACAACATCGGATATGTCGCATATGCTCAGTGAAACGATGAGGACAAGATGGTGGCGATAAGGGTCAGCTGCTCATGAGTGGACGGATTAAATGGTTTCAGTCTTCATGGAGTTATTTAATTGATTTATTGGATTTAAAGTCAAACCTTTTCAGACGTTATGAAACTTTTGAAAACTGAAAAACACATGAAAAGGTTTCAATAATCAGGCTGCTGGCCAATTTGTTTTAGAAATGATTGTTGAAAAAGGAGGCAAATACTATTGAACAGCCTTTTACAATCACATAGCAATGGTTTTGAAAATACAATTTGGTCATTTACAACAAAATTAATTAACTGTTTTCGCGATTGCAATCACTTAACATCACTTAATCTGCTGGTTTGATTTTGTTTAATCTTATCCAATCAAAGTCTGTTTTGCCTGACAAACTGTCCAAAACTCACAGATGATTGGTCTAAAAATAAATCAAACTCAGGAGTAAATCAAGGCACCAACCAAATATTTAGATTTATTCTGAGGTAATATCCATTTGGAAAGACTACGTTTAATGACTGCAGTTTATGGTTAGATGAGCTCACAGTTTTACCAGAACTGAGGGTGAGTAATACAAGGTTGTGAACAAGCGACTGAGTCACTGTGATTTGAAGAAATGTGACTCTCTCTTCATGTCAGATGGGCGATGTTAAAGGGCCGGCTGCGAGGTGACTGACAGGGACAAATAGGCTGACCAACACACAGGTCAGAAACACGACAAGGGCCACAACAATCCTTTTGTATCGACAAGGACACTTACACATAATGGAGCTTGAGGTTGTGTTGAAAGGCATTGTCGGAGATGAGCCTCAGCCTACATGATGTGACGGTGCTGAAAAGGTGGAGAAAGCACAATAAACATGTAATCAAAACAGTTTATGTTGGTAGATATAAAGCATTTTCAGGAATATTACAACACATGCAACTTTGCATGACGTTCAGTCAATATGCGAATATTTTTTTAAATAATTCACACATTTTTGGCCTCCTGTCAGAAAACAGTAAATGATGCCCCTCTTCACTTATTTTGTGTAACCAACAGTATAAAATTCAAATATCTTCCATTTGCTTTTGTAGAGATACTGACTTTTGAGAAGCCAAAACCAGATAGCATAAGTATTTTTTCTAAAAGAATTATTCAAATTGTCATTGTATCGTTAATAATAACTAACTGAAAGTCTAAGTTAGATTGTTAGTTATAAGTTTAACTGAACCCTTAGTTAGTCCTTAGTCAGACAAACTTCCAGTGAGGTCAGTAACCAACATAACTACCTTCAGATGTTTTTTTTAGAAAGTTGCCAAAAGTATGTAAACACCTTATAAACTCTCCTTTGTGGTTGTTGAATTGTTTTTTATGGTTTGATCAAGACTAAAATCTTTTGTCCACACTAGAAGATATAAATCTAAACCCTTCACTTGTCCATTTGTATCTTATTAAGGAGCTAAAATGGCAACCCTGTAAAGCTTAAATGATTCCACATTGAGTTGGTGTGTTCAAGGCTGCTCTAAAAGCAGTTAACATTAGTTATATAAGAGTTTGAAGGCCCATTTTTGGCTTTTAGGTTTTTAAAAGCCAAAAACAGAAAAGAAAAAGTGTTAGAAATGGATTAAACAATGGATTAAAGTGATCTAAAGACATCTGAAGTTGTTAGCATGTTGAACTGACTAGTGTACCTACACTAGTACCAAGCGCTCCAATGAAAGTTAGTCAGTTTAAAGTTTTAATTAAAACGAGCCTTGTTTGCAGTATTTACTGACTACGTGGCAGTTGCTTCTGAATGCTAATGAAGTTTAAGCTAATGTTAGCTGCTCTGTCCTGACCTGAAAGCCTTTCTCTTGCAGTGTTATTCCTGTTTTAAAAAATTAAAACAAATTAGGCTAAGCGGCTAACGTTACACAGAGTTATGCTAAAACAAAACAGTACCTACTTCAATATTTATTAGGACAGCAACTTTGAAGATTAGCCATATTCCTTTAGCATTATAATTAGCCGTTATATGTGTCCTTTTTAGGTACAACAATAGGAAACAGTCAGCTAAAGACAACTCTTTAATCAACTCGTTGAAGCTAACGTTAGCTTACTTGGCTAGCTATAGCCAATTTCCCGCTCAAAATAAAAGACACACTTTTTTTTCTATCTTAAATAAAGGACTCATTGTTACAGAAATACTAACATCAAGCAACAGAGTAACAAAGTACAATCTCAAATCATTAAACTGGAGCTGTTTAACATTTTGTTTTGTTTTACAAAAAGATGTCAAAGCTGTTAAATAACATTACTTACAGGTTCTTCAGCTCTTTGTAGTTAACCAGATCGATTTCTGTTATATTCTCCAGGCCCACTTGGTTTTCTATGTAACTAATGTATTTAAAAAAGAGAAAAAGAGAAGGGGAATTTAAAACACATTCATTTTAATGTGACCTTTAGACCTATGTTGTATATTTAATGAAGTAAATTCATTCTGAAAAAATAATAGAAAACGGAAAAAAATTAAATTAAAACACTTGACACTTCATCTTCACTTCACTTCAGCATTTTTTTGTTCACATCATCATTCGTGCCTATCATTTAAAGCATTGTACAGGGAACAAAATTTGATTTGCCATGCTATTAAAGGCAGTTTTTTTTACCAAAGAAAAGAATTAAAAACCCTCAACTTTTTCACTCAAACTAAGCAGAGAAATACCGGTGTATGGACAAGAAAATCCAACACTGCCGGAGTGAGTTACAGTCACCTGTTTGATCTTTATGGTAACAGACTGGCAGCTAATAACTTAAACCATTGAACCCTTTTAAATGCATCATTGTTCAGAGTGAGGAGGCACAACAGGACATAAAGAGGATACGAACAATAACATGCGACAATGTGACAAGCGCTGGAATGTTTTTGACCTTCTTTACATTCACCAAACAAACAAACAAACAAAACCAACCCAGCTGAGATGTTCAGGGACCCACAAACTGCAAAAGCTCAAATGTGGAGGGGGAGCTTGGGATGGAACTAACCAATAGTAAAGCTTGTTAGAGGGCTTAGAACTTACAAACATCACGTAATCTGCTGCTTGTTTGGAGAAATATAATGTCGTATGTAAGACTTAGACAAGGCGGACAGGAAATCTTTTCTCAGACAAAACCCGCCTCAGTCTCACCAGTGAGCTGCAGATCAATTCAGCACTCAATGCAAGGACAGCCAGCTCTTTTCATGAGATGTTTCAATAGATGGCTTGATCAGACCTACCAAGGATTTTCCCAGAGTCCAGCTATTTCTCTGCCTTCCTCCACCTCTTACTACACCCACTCCTGTCCTATATGTGAATGTTGTCTATTCAGCTCAGGAGGTCGCTTCTTGGACATTATTCATCCAATGAAGGATTTTCATCTACACGGACGTCTTCAGCTCTCCCTTGAACACATAATAGCATCCTTGGGAAAGCCTTCCTTACCTTCTAAAATTAAAAAGAAATAATAATAAAAAATTGCATTATTATCATCAGGAGGCTGTCTGCCTTGAGGAGGCCGATGGAAGACGGTAAATGGGAAATAAAATGTTTTGTGTGCATCAACTTCACTGTCATTTAAAAACATTAATATTATAGGGAAGAAATCAAACGTGGCCAACCTACGTGTTCTTTGTTGAAGGCAAACTAAAAGTTTTTTTGAGTTTTTTGGTAACACACCAGTTTAATAAACCCATGAAAGCCACTCCGACAGGATTAATATAAACATTGGCAAACATTTCCAAACTGAGAACCTTGAACAGGTGAACTGACCAGAAGTGTAGCTTGAATTCTTTAGCTTTCAAAGCAATTTTCCTCACATTAATTAGTTGTTTTTGTGAATTTAGCAAACTGTACATAACAAATTAACCTCATATTAAATCACTCAAGGACTTAGTCCGTTTTTTTAAGTTGTAATGTGGTGAAAAATGTTGTCTAAGTCCATTTTATTGAAACACTACAGCAGCAGACATCAGATTCCGGTTTCTACGGGGTCATTTGCCATTTTAGGGCTGCATCATTTGGTTGAATGGTTTCTGTGAGTCCTGTTCTCTGGAAAAAGCATCAACTGTTGCACCTCACATGCTGCTGTTTCTACATTTTGAAATGATAATTATGGCTGAACCGGAATCAGTATTTCTTTTTAAAGGTTTTCTGTGTAAAACCTGTCATAGAACAAGTAGCAAGAAGTCTGCAAGACAAAGGTAATAGAAGCAAAAGTGTTTTCATCTGAAATGCATTTAAGCAAAAAGACAGGTAGACACTGTTATTGAAAAATCCATGGAAAGAGCTGGTAGTGCAAACACCAATTAATTGAATATAGATTTTTTTTCATGGTACTTTGGTGTTTGGTGCATATGCCCGAAAAAAAAATACCTGCAGTAATTTCCAGTTAATGACAGCTACTTTCAGCATGTGGCATTGTTTCAACCCTGCAGTTCTCTGTTTGTCAGCTGGAACACACGAACCTTTTTATTCATGTCTGATTGACCCACACAGCAATAATGTGATTACAGTGCAGGTGGGCTCAGGATCACCCATCGCCCTTACTTATTGGATTGAGACAAGTGGGTTGTATATCATCTATTGTTCCCCGGGTGGGGGCATTGACTGGCAATTCACAAAATTGAATTTATAACTCGGCGCATGATGAATTTCGGCCCCTGTTCCGCAGCTAATGGCCCCTTGTTTGTTCCGCGTATCGGCTGTATTCCCTTCGCGCTGCCAATACGGCGAAGTGTTGTTGTTTGCTGGCATGTCGAGCTCCACGGTAAACAGAAGCAGAGAAAGGCCCGCTTGCTTTATCGATCGAACGGTTCAGAGAGAATGTCAAGCCTCAGCCCCGAGCTCTGCGAAACATGTTTTAGCTGCAGGTACAAGGAAATACCTCTGAGGTAAGAGAGGGAGGAAGAGGAGGGAAAAAGAAAAAGGAGGGACAGCAGAGAAGGCAGGGGTATAGGTGAATAGAGGCAGAAAGCAGCAGTAAATTGACTCGCTCCACCGAAATAGCGTCTCACAAATGTAGTTCCTTCTAACAAGTGCTAATTGCTCGGCTCTGGGGACACGAACAAAGAGAGAACAGCGTGGCGGTGCAGAGACTGACATTTACTTTTCCATGTTGAAGCTGATGGTGGGTTGCATAATAATACAGCAACCCTCTTTTTAAATCACAGGTGGTCAGTTTCTACTTCTTTTTCTTTCTTTTTTCCACATCCAAAGTTTCAAAAAGCCCATAACCGTCATCTGCTGCAGACAAGCAGCTGAGTGACGAGGCTCAGTTCATCCGGAACTCACGTGGGTTTTAATTCAACACGTTCAGAGTCGCAGTGTTTTGATTCACAGCCAGTTATTCAATTCAAGTCACATGGTGATTTTTGTCATTTTAAACATAATCAAATAATTACAAAAAATATAATCCAATCAGAACACTTTAAAATTATCAAAAAATTAAAACATTGAAGTTTTTGCACCTTTTTGGCTCGCAGATATTGCACCGGACATAGATGCTCACATGATGAATATTTCTGAAGTATAAATTATGATGATATTGCGGAGAATGTAAGGCTTTATTTTTGAGAAACTGATGCTGCTGCCATATTTTCTTCTTCCAGGTTGATTACAGAGCTGTCTAAGAAAGCCAGATGTGTTTTGAATGAGTAAATTAAGCATCGTTTATCATAAAAAAAACTGCTTTAGAGTTTTTAAAGATGCAGTATTTGAAAGATGTAATCAAAAATGTAATCTTGACTACACAAATGTTTTTAAATCACACATTTTTTTCAAATGTAACCTGGGTAATATTTATACCTGTACTCCGATTCCTGTACTCTGTATGGAAGCTCAATCTGGACAAACTTTGCATCATTTTCAGTGTATTCCTTCAACAAAGCTCTTTATCAGTTCATATACTTAACAACAATAGGTTCAGTTTGTTCAGGTTTATTCACTTAAATTTCTTGATTTGGTTTAGAAAACAAAAACTCATGTTGAGGAAAAAGTTTGCTGCCTTTTGCTTCAACTGGAACTCAAATCCTGTTCGACTGGCTGACAATCCTGAAGTTTTTTTGCTCCTTTATAGCTCCTCCAACTTTTGTTGGTTAGAGTCTTTTCTATGGCGTCTGACGCCTCTGCAGATGGCTTTAAATCTGAGTTATTTGTTGGCCTGGTTCATCACAATCAGTGCTTTAAGAAGTAGAGACAAGAGGTCTTGACCGAGCCTCCATGTGAGATGAGCTGAGAGTGAAAACAGGTTGGATTACATGTAATTCTTCACTACTCAAGCCTGAAACCCGAGGGATGACATGTATGCCTGTGAAGGACCGCCCACATCAAACTAGCCTCCAAACCACAGCATCAAGTGATCAGCCGCCATCTTTTCTATTTTTTTCTTCCGAGCACCACTTGAACTACAGCAATTAGGTCAGAATAACCTCAGTGATAGAAGCAGGAAGGAGAAGGTTAATCAGAAATGTAATGAAATCGTTTGAGCTTGAAAAACTGAAAAAGCCACGTGTATCTGAGATTACTGCACGTGTCTCCACCACGAATAAAAGCAAGGCACATGTGCATTAAGTAATGATCTGTATCAGAACATATTACACTGTTGACATGCAAAAGGCTTCATTTTTTTATAGTAGGAGCAAAAAAAGGCCACTTTGTGCTTTGAATGTGCTTAATCTTTGCCTCAAACGTCAGTAATGATACAGTCTGAAATAATAGAGTTAATGGAAAATGTGCTTTGATGATAACTTTCAGGATCAGACTGTTCGGTTCTGGTAAATGATACCAAAAAATGTACTTCTAACAAAAAAAAAAATACTTTGAAATTAAGTTTCAGTGGACTTTAAAAAAACATTGCAATTTGAATTTTTAATGGCTGAAATGTGTTGATAAAATGTTTTTAAAGAACATTTTGTGGAGACAAAGTCACAGGTTTTTGAAGTAAGTCAGTGTTTTTAGGACGTATTTTCCATCTCAATGGACACCAACAGTGTTTGAACTGAACTGAGGAGCTGTCAGGTCTTGAACTCAGCGATATGAAACCAAAGAAACTTGCTGCTTTCATAACATTTAAAAAAAAACACAGAAAACTTGATTTGAGAGGTTTTTTCTTGGTGAAGTTTTCCCACAATATGACAAGAGTCACTGGAGCTGAGCTCCTCTGCAAACCCTGAGGCCAAACTCAAAGACTCTCTGCACAGAAGGACATCAGTTCCTGTCAGTCTATTCAAGTTATTGTCTGCAGCAATCTGTGATTGATTTCCACTAACCAAAGAGACTTATAACCGCCATGCTAATGCATCTTATTTGGCTGTAGATTTACTTTACATTCGGGAAAGAGGCTGAGAATGAACCTATGAAACGACTCGGTATCAAACACTGAGACAGTCTGCATCTTACCTGATGTGATCTTTAAGGGACTCTAAGAACAAACATTCTGATTCTTAATGCACTTTAGTAAGACTTGATCATTGTTTCATTAACACACACACACACACTGCACAAGCATCAAAACCTTCACTAAGAACAAACTTTCTTCATAGCGTGAAAACAAAAGAGAACAACAAAGAGTGTCATGAGTTAAAGTTATGAATGATGAGAAATAAAACGGACGTACGTGCACCTCAACTTACAGAAAAGACGTGTTTCACTCATCAGCCTGCAGAGAAGAACTTGTTTTTCTCTTTCAAAGAAACTGAGAGCAACTTTGTTTCAACAGATCCTCTCTTCTCTGTATCACTTTATCATAAAACTCACCATTGATTGTTGGGGAATTTCTATTCTTACAACAATTTATCACTTGGACTGTGTTAACAGACTCTGTTCTGGACTAAGCAAACATTTTCTTAAACTTAAACTCCAGATCAGATATGAAGTTGGTTTCAAAAGGCCCCATTAACACCAAAAATCTGCCATCAAGACACTTCAAACTGATTCAACACCAACTCAGAGTGATAATCTGAACGACAGAGGAGAAAATCAAGTGTAAAAACACTGAGCAACATTAAAGCATCAGCACATCATTTACAGTCATGCTCTTTGTGAGGGACATGCAGAGCAGGTGACACATCATACTCACATCTCCGTCATGTTCTCGCTCTCTTGCGGTGCCAGCGCCGGGATGCTGGTGATGCCATCGGGCTCCAGGCACAGCAGCATGGTGAAGGAGCACCTGCAAGGTGACAGGCAGCCTCCGGAGGTGGGCGCCGGCGCCAGGCTGAGCGAGGCGAGCACCAGGGGCAGGAGAAGCGCCGAGGCCCGCGGTGCCACCACGGCCATGCTCGACAGAAAAAAAAGAAAAGAAAAAGGATCTTCTAAGCACCACCAGAGGAGAGGAGAGGTTTGGCAGCTGGTAGCTGGTAGTTAGCGTCTGTGTGGTTCACCCTAATGAAGAGTCAGTGAGAGAGGCGAGGAGCTTTTCACACACTGGCGGGGTTGAGATCCCAGCTGGTCAGGGTCTGGTGCTGAGCCACAGCTGTACTGAGCAGCAGGAGGGGCAGGCAGGCAGGCAGGCAGGCAGGCAGGCGAGGGGCCTCTGGGGACATGTTGGTGGTGGGCTGCAGCCTCTCTCTTTCTCCCTCTCTCTTCCTCTCCTCCACCATGAAGGGAGGGGCGAGATAACACGGGCCAGAGTCACCAGACACCTCGGAGAGCGAGAGGGGATAGAAGAGAGAGGGGTTGGGGTGAAGGGTGGAGGGTGTGCTATGATGATGATGATGATGAGGAGGAGGAGGTGGAGGAGAGGGGGGAGATGGGATGTGGTGATGGAGATTCTATCTGCTCCCCCGGGGTGAAAGGTCTGCCGTCCCGACAGCAGCTCGAGGCGCAAACAGAGCCAAGAAGTCAAGGCTCTCGGGTGCCCGTGTGCAAATTCACACTGTTGTAGCAACATCCTGCTGTACGAATGCATAGATGGAGCTGTGCATCCTGGGAGAATTGATCGTTGGAAGCTTTTTGATTGTTTAGACCCGGGAGGTCAGTGATGAATTTAATGGCCGTGTGTTAGAGGAGGAAGAGGTTGGTGAGATAAGCCATCTGCAATGAGCTGTTTTTCCTTCAGCGTGAACTCTCAGCACGATTTAACGACAGAAAACGAAAGCAAAAGGTCCACATGTCTCTGAGTTTGTTGTTTTTGTTGTTGTAAGCTTTTCATAGCTTGGACACAATTAACATTCCACTCACAGCGATCTTGAGAAGCTCAAAAGGTGATGCACTTTGACGCATTTCAAGTGGTTTGCAGTACAACCGTTTGCTAACAGATACTCTCCAGACCTTCACACAAAGAGCAAGCATCATAACTTGGAATTTTTGAAGGTTAAATCTTCTATGGACGTGAAACCTTAATGGTCAGGTCTGAATGTTGCTGTGAAAACCAGAGTGAATTTAAGATGGAGAAATGTTGTCTGACCTCTGTATCTCTGCTTGAGGCGAGAAGCTCAGGGTTACATCAGCTGCTACTCACACAACAAAATCTGAGACTGAACTGTCAGCGGTTGTGCAATATTTTGGGAAATGTAAGCAAAAGCCATCCTAGACTAGGATTTTTTAATATTTTTGATATTTTTTTTAAATATATTTTTTAAAAACTGTCCATCATCAGTCTCATAATTTTACTTTCCTACTTTTTTCTGATAAATTGGTGGATTACTCCTTTAAAGGCACAGTGAAATTGAATTTAGAGCATCTTAAGCTTCTATAATGAGGCATAATTCCAAGTAAAACAGAATTACTGCGATTCAAATCAGTCAATGTAATCAATCAAGACTTGTGGGAGGTCTGTCTTTCTTAAAAGATTTTACAC
>JAPZDY010000025.1:4659219-4677502 GCA_029783645.1 Ctenochaetus hawaiiensis
ATGTCTTGTTTTGTCAAATCTTTTGTCCAAAACCTTGAAATATTTCATGTGCAATCATAGAGGACCAAGAAAACCTCTTTTCTCAGATTTGAGAGCTTGAAATCATCTAAGTTTGGCATTTTTGCTTGAAAAATAGATGAAAAATGATTAAAATGATGCAAAGTGATTTCCCACCATAAACCTTTAACTGTGACATTTTCGTCTCTAATCGGAATGAAGCTCGTTAAAGGGACGAACGAGTGGCTCTCCAGCGCTGAATGAACGTTTTCATCAGTGTCGCTGACAGCTGATACAAACTGACACTGAACTAATTAACGCAGCACATAAAAACATCCCACAGTGACTCAGCGACAGCTTGTTTCCTCTCTGTTCCGGCGTGCAGGGCCGTCACCGCCCGCACCGAGCCTTGGACCACACAGTTCGTCCTGGCAGATAACCCTGACGCCGACCCGCCGGCCCTGCCTCCGTCCTCTCCACCCTCCATCCATCCATCCCTCCATCCCTCGACCTCGTCCTTCCTCCAGAACATCAGGATCTGAAACGCTGAGCGCTCAACAGGTTCGCACAGAACTGTCAGTCCACGTTTCAAGGTAGAGAAACCGCACAGCGTGTGGACGAGCTTCTGCGCAAGGTCTAAATATTTATGTCGTATCAACAGGGAACAAAGTAATCAACACCAGTAAACAGAGTTACACCATGATGACTTTTTAAATATGAAAAAGCAGCAGATGAGAGATAATGAAGCAGTCACACAGAGATAATTGCAGTAATTGGAATAATAGCCTGCGCAGGAACGACTCGTTCATCTGTTCTTTAGGTGTGTTTCTTTAAGCACTTTTTTACAGACGTTCTCTTGACAGGCTGCCAGCTGATTGATTTAATCTCCGCGGTCACAAGGAGAAGGCCGCTCAGGACTGCCAGTTCTGCCGCCACAAACAGGCTCCGGCCTTCAACCGTGAGACGTTCGAGTGCTGAGGAAAGTTTGGTTTCAGGGAGGTTTCATCACCAAAAAAAAAAAAAAAACCCTCCTTCAGCCCTCCCTCGTCTCTGCAGGATGATTTGGATCATACATCAGCTCAAGGAGGCCACCTTGAGTACGGCTCGTAGCTTGGCAACAGACCTGGGAGGAGTGACAGATCCACAATGCAGAGAATAATACTCCTGTTTGGTTCCTGTGGGTTTGTGTTGAGAGAGTTTTTATGCACCCAAGTGTTTCCAACTCTCAGCAATGAGGCTCGTAGCTTTGCGAGATTTTTTTGATTTGCAGAGACAAAGAGTCAAGTTTAGTCATTTGGCAGCAAGGACAGAAAATCTCACGGCCTTGGAGTCTGGATGCAGGAGTCCACAGCAGCCTGGAAGACTAGTGATTTTGTTGTTTTGCGGTAAAACTGACAACAAGTCATTGTCTCCCTCACTGCTTTGAGACACGAGCCAAGTCTGTAAAATCTCAAAATTTGACGCCGAGCTCTAATTTTCCCTTTTGGGTGACTTGCATAATAAAAGAGTCCTTTAAAAAAAACATCAGCTGCTCCGGTTGCTTTTCAAAGACGAGCCGTAATTACAGCCTGATGTTTCACTATTGTGAACAACAGAATGAACTGGGTCAAAGGGAGATTTTCAAAGGGAGAGACGTTAAACTACCGAGGCTGGAAATCCTGTCATGTTTAAAGGCGTAGTTTTTTTAAACATCGATTTATTTTTATGACATTAAAAAACACGTCACAATAAAAACCTCGGCTCAAACAGAACTGAGACGAGTGTAATTTCTTAACAACAAGCAAATATTACAACCAGTCCATATCACTGCTGCGTCTTAGCTGCATTAATGATTGATCAGAATTTGGTAGTTTTTTTCTTGTGTGTCATGAAATCACTGCAGATCTTTAAAAACTGCTTGAATTTGCAGTGATTTCCTGATTTCTGGGTTCACAGTGAGTTTTTTTTCTCCTGTTTGTCCAAATAAAATGGCGGCCTGCAGGTTAAAGTGGAATCTATTGGTAGGAAACGTTTTTGTGAAGTAATTTTTCAAAACAAATTTGTCAAATTGACCTTAAATTACCTGGTTACAACATATAGTTTAAACTGTGTTTTCAAATACGAATAACTGTGACGTAATCTTTTATTATTTACATCATCTTGTTTAAATTGCTGACAGAACAACTTTATTTCAGCTGCTTCTCAGATTCTGGTTGATTCGTCCTAATCTGTGTCCAAAATGTGAAAATTAAACATAAAAATGCAAATGATGTTAATCTGTTTCTTCACACATGTTGAGGTCATTTTATTTTATTTCCCCTCAAGCTTATAAGTTGCTGTGATTAGAATATATGAAGCAAAACCTGTTTATTTCTGTTTATCACTCTGATCGTGTTTTAGCTTAATTATTAGCCTGAAATCAATAAATCAATGATTTTGGGTGGATCTCATCAGCTTTATGTTATCCATGCTGTAAGCTGGACTCCGGCCCATTCGACAGCCTACTTCAGAATATTGACCCATGAATTATGACAAACCCAGTTGACCCAAAGGTTAGAGGTAATATTGATATTGACTTCCACTTGGGTGAGTAATTCTCATCAGATTCTGCTGCAGTATATTCCATTTAGACTTGATTACTTGCCCTTTGGCGTCTCATAAATCAATCTGATTACTCAAACACAGCTTTACTCTTCTACAGGTAAAAATAAAGAATAACACAGCTCGAAATGATGAGTTCCAGTCTCCTTTAATGAAGTTTTTAAAGCGTCACGTTTCAGATGACTGACAGGAAAAAGAGAATGACACACAAACACCAGTGAAGCATTTCAGGTGGAACCAAAGCTGAGCCTGGTTGAGGTGTTTCTGCAGCTCAACATGAACCGATGGCAAGCTCTACTGAGGGGGGAGCAGGGCCTTGGTCTGGTTCATCACCTGCTGGAAGAACTTCTCGAACACGTCGGTGAGAGTCTTGACCTGGGCGTGGACGTTGTCGGTCAGAGGCCTGACCTGAGCGTTGAAGTTGTCGGTCAGGGGCTTGATTTGATCCTCGATGTTGGCGATGAAGGGCTTGACCTGCTCCTGCAGCTTGGCGGCCTCGGCCTGGACTTTATCGACCAGAGGCTGGATCTTGACCCTGCTGTCCTTCATGTAAGTCCTGTGGAAGGTAGAAGAAGCAACAAACGTCTATGAATCACTGCTGCTGGCTCGGAGTCGTGTTTTGATAAAGCAAATAACACAAAGCAACTCAACAAAAAACTCAAAAAACAGCACAGTTACTTTCCAAAGAGGTGATGAGCTTGTTGTTTTACATGTTTCTTACCATCATTAATAAAAATTGACTAGAAAATTACACATTTTTTGTCTCATTTTTTTTGCTTGTGGTGTTTTTTAATTGCATGAGATATTTTTCTTTGTGTTAAATTCAAACAGATTGACGTGTACCTCATGTTTTTCTGTGTGAGATAATAAAATTAAGTGAGAAAACAGTTACTCACTGGGCAGTGTTGGTCACCTCCAGAGCCTTCACCTTCTCCACCATGTCCTGGGTTGCAGAGGTGATGCTGGTGGACATGTCGTTGATAATCTTGGAGATCCGGTCCACTTCAGACTGGACGTCACGCTTCACCAGTGACACGGCCTGTGTGCCTGTAAACACACACACACACACTCGTCTTCATTTAAAATGACTACATTTAGCTAAAACTTACATATTGCATGACTTAAAGATGCTTGTGCCTTTAATTTAACTGACTAAAAGACAGGCACACACACTTTTAGACCACTTAAAAATTAGTTGTTGTGTTAAAAGTCAAGTGTAATTTAAGCTTTGACCTCTGCAGGTTTAGAAAAGAAGAAACTGTTTAAAACTTAAAACCAGCTCCTAAATGTCTGCAGTGCATTTCAACTGCACAACCGTCGAGACAAATGAAAATGAAGCAGTATTTTAGAGCTACATGGAAGCTTAGAAATACATTTAATTCATAAAACACTGATTTTTCCACCAATGAAAACATGTCTCACCCTGGGCAACAGCCAGCACGACGACAAGAGCGGCAACGAGGGAGAATTTCATGGCTGCAGATGAGCAAAACCAACCTAAAGAGAGAAAAAAGATCAGTCATAAAACACTGAAAGTTGAAGACATCACAATAAAAAGGCGACAAGCTGAGGAGAAGCAGAAGAAAGTCAGAATTTTAAGTAAAAGTTCCTGTGTTTTTCTGAAAACACCAACAACAGGACATTTTCTCAAAGAGCAAGAAACAGCAAAGTAAAGCAGCCAGAGACTTACTTTGAACTCCTGGGGTTCTGGACCAAACGGTGTCCTCTGTCTGAGAGTCGGAGGCTTTTATAGCCCCACAGGATGAGCAAATCAAAGGCTAATCAGGATTTAATCACTTCCAGTTCAAAGAGGTGACCTGACGAGATGAACGGCCTTTGTGTTGGCTGACCCTTGAGGCCTGATAGCCGTCACAAGACAGACACAAAGTCCACTCAGTCTGTGAGTGTGTGTCAGTGTGTGAGTTGGAGAAATTGATCAATCAGTTGGACTGTTGGCTGCTGTGGCATCATGATTTTCACTTTGATTCACACTTTATGTTTAAGTACATCTACTCGAGAGCAGCACTTAATTATATTCCTTTACTTCTTTATAATTCTATTCTTCTATAACGTGTCAGAAGGAAATCTGGTACATTTTACTTTTATTTTTTAAGTTATCTGACAGCTAAACTTTAAAGATCACAGTTTTTATTCAAAGTGATCAGAGCAGATGATCGTCTTTCCACTAACATAATGCAGTGCTGACAATAGTCATTCTTCATTGTGACTACTTTTGATGTTTTCAGTGCTTTTTCCTGCTTAAACTCACTGCTGTATTGTTACTTATGTAACATTATGAGTGCAGACCTTAAATAAAAGACCTTCAACCACTGTGCAGGTATCAAAGACTTTCAGTGACTGAGTAATACAGAATAACTTGAAGAAAGAAAGACAGAAAAGGTGTTGTACTGAGGTGTAAAATGGCCATGAAAGAGAAGTTCACAAAAAGCTTAATGATCAGCATCGTAAGGATTTGACTTTCTACAAAAACTACTTCAGTTATTCTGTGCAGTGTACTGTGTGTTAGTTCTCACTTGTTGAGTATTACACATGATGCATGTCTGAGTTATGCGTCCTGGACTTACTTTCCATGTGACTTAATTTTGGTGATGGCGGGCCTTCATTTTTCCATTGATTACTTCACAGAGGGTCAGCTGATGGAACTCATTTGTGCTGACCTTCACTTCAGTCCTATCAACAGTTGCTTCATACTGTATGCGTAACCTGATAAACTCACCCCAGATGATGCAGCAGAAGATACTGTAGTTACACTGTATGTTAGTGTCCATGGGTCTTTTGTCTGTCATTTCTAAGATGTTTTTGGAAATGATCAAATTGTTGAAAGTCGTTTGCATACATGTGTATTTTATTTGGAATCTTTTTAGCATATTCTTTGAGTTTGAAATATATTGTGTCAGTTTCTTTGGTGTTTTTATGACGGCAACAATATGCAAGACGACACTTTGTGTAGCTAAAATAAAACTATGACAACCTACTTGTCCATCTTTTTTGTACCTCTTGACATTGTACTGCTCTTCCTATTTGGGAATAATGACTTTTATAAAGTGATCACAAAAGATTTTAATATTTCAAGCAGCAATCGCATGAAAATCACCTTTTTGTAAAGTAAGTTCATGCTTAAAACTGTCACTTCGGAATACTGATGTGTTGGAAATAATGGAGGTATCAGTGTTTTTACGGTGAATGAATAATGTGAAGCTATGCCCTCTTGTGGTTGGGTTTTTCTTGGGGAGAGATTGGTATTTATACACAATATGAAGAGACAAGACAGATCGTAAAATTGACAGGATTGTGTATTCATAATTTTGACAAAACATGGTCAGAACATGGTATCTAAAATATGTCATTGTAAGAATTCTGTGGCTGATCTGTAAGCAAAAACTCTGTGGAAAACTCCAGGACCCAGCTGTGGTGGTCCATAGTTATCCAGTTGTCTGTGTTGAGTGAATGGTGCAGAGATTTACTTAAAAAAATCAACCATTTGTCACTTTGAAGCCAAATTACACTGGCAAATAATCCTACTTTAAAGCAAAATTTGTGTTTTTGATGGAGAAAAAAAACAAAAAACCTCTCTGATTTGTAAAGGGAACACCAGTTCTCTCAACAAAGTGCAAAGTATCCGGTAGTTACGGAAACAAAATAAAAAATAAATAGTTTTTAAGGTATTCAGCATGACTGTTTGTTGCTTCAGAGAAACTGAGGCTGATTTTAATGTGTTTTAATATATTTTTTTTCGTAACAGTAACATTAATTGTAGTCACTTCCTTTTACGCAATGACAACTTCCGCCACCGCGTTGTCTCTATGCGCACGCACGTCACGTTGCTCGTTGCATACACACACATTCAACATGGCGGACGTACTGGACCTTCATGAGGCGGGAGGCGAGGACTTTCCTATGGATGAGGATGGCGATGGTAATAACGATATTTAGACCCTTTGGTAAAATATGTACCATAATACTGGATGTCGAATAATATTGAGGTTTAATGAACCTAGTGAACGTGGACAAAAAATAAACTGCAAATTTTCACTGCGCGGCAGCAGGCCTGAGAAATGCTAACAAGCTAACGCTACCAACGAACTGGCTGTTCATTCAAACGCCATTTATAACGTTTATTTAATGAAAAATTAACTATTTGGTGGTTATTGCAAGCTCTAAAGTTTTTTCTACGCCCAGTGTGGTGCACAATTGTAATTTTGATGAGTTCCCTAACAGCGTTGCATTATCTGAATATGTAACATGGACTAAACTTACTTTGCGTGTTATTAGCCACCGTTAGCATGCTATTTGAGTCGTCGTACATCTATCAGAGAGATTCTAAACTGCGAATTAGAAGTCCATGATCTTGAGTATCTTTTATGTAATTATGGCCCTAAAATGCAGACAATCTATCTAGAGCTTAAAATACGTAAATTCAAATACGTTGTTTGATTAGTTGAATTCGCAACTTTAGGATGGGAACTTTGGTAAAAAAAAAAAAAAAAAAGATTTAACAGCCTACAGATGTATTGATCTGTTAATTTTTTTCGCCTCTCAGAAAGCATCCACAAGTTGAAGGAGAAGGCCAAGAAGAGGAAAGGACGAGGTTTTGGTTCAGGTGAGTGACCGTTTTCAGGCTGCTGGTTCATCTTATCTCCCACTGAAGATTCAATATACAATATCCCAAAACGTCTCTGCAGTGTTTTAACATGTTTGCAATGTTGTTGCTGTTTCTAGAGGAAGGAGCCAGGTCCAGAATCAAAGAGGACTATGATACTGTGGAACAGGATGGGGATGAACCAGGACCCCAGAGATGTAAGTGTTGACATTCACATAAAAGATGTGATGCAGTGTCACTTATAAATGTAGTTGCTTCACCTTACAAACTGCAAAACTAATGAATGAAATCAATTTAAAGTCATCAGTGAAGGGAATTATTTGATTTGATTCATGTCCAATTTCTCAAGAGTGCTTCAATTTTTTCAGAATAGCAGGCTCTCAGTCTCAAAGGTTATGGACCAGCAGGATGTTTAATCTAACATCTTTGATTTTGTCACAACTTTCCTTTGACAGATAACAATTTCTGCTAGCATTTTGGCTTACAGAAAGATCAAGATAATAGATAGATAATAGTGGTTATCCAGATGATCAAGATCATTACAGGCTATTGTAGAAAATTCTTTGGGAAAAATGCCAGTTCACCTCTGTGACTTAAATATACACTTATTACCTTAAAGGCTCAAACTGGAACTTGATAGGCTTTATGTTGGTTAAACCAGTGTTTATTCATACATCTTGCATGGAATTGAAAATCATAACCCTGTTTATTGTTTCACTTAGTTTGAAGGACCTCTTTTTCATTTTTTGACAATTTATGCCTTTCCTTGTATTCATTTGGTTGCAGCTGTGGAGGGCTGGATCCTGTTTGTAACAGGTGTACATGAAGAGGCCACAGAGGAAGACATTCATGACAAGTTTTCAGAATTTGGAGAGATCAAGAACCTGCATCTCAACCTTGACCGCAGAACAGGCTACCTTAAGGTGAGTTGTCTTGTCTTTTTACTTGTACAGTGTAATCGGAAATTTAATATACTTTCTAACAATCCAGTAGACAGGGACGTTCATCTTTGTGGAGTTCTTCTGCTGATTAAAAAATTGGGCCAGGAAGCCTTTTGTGATAACAAATTGCTGTAATCTAAAATAACCAGCTTTCTTGTAGAGCTGAGCCAAGTATTTCAACATTGGTATTGCTAGTACAAACATGTACAGTGCAGAAGTTCCTGCTGCAAAAGATGCATTATAGAAAAGTCAGATTAGTTGATCCATAGTAAACTACACAGACCATTAGTTGGTTTGATTAAAAATGAAGCCAGTTAGAGGAATATGTATTATTTTTGGCCAATTATTGAGACACCGATTGATACTGTAATTTTAGTTAGTTAAATTATATTTTGGTGTTCTGGTTTTAAACACATTCAGTGTTATGCTATGCAAGTGTAAGTAGTTCATTTGACAGCACAACTAATTTTGCTCAACTGTTTATGGTAACACTACACAGCTATGAACGCAATTCAAAGCCAGAAGATAGTGCCATCCTGTGAGCCAACTGTCTTTTTTGTGAATGATTTGGCTGGAAATACTTGGAGAGGAGTTCCAAAAGTCATGTTGACTCAACCTGAAAATTGAATGTTTGCTCTTGTTTCTCCGAATCACAAAAATCTTTGCTGAAGTGATATTCTTTTCAGGGAGATATTACAGAGAAACATTTATTAAATTATTTACATTTTTTAGAAAAATATCACATTAGTGTATAAAAAACTTAGTTCTTTGATTAAAGCCTCTTTTGTCTAGTTTCAGCATGTATTCAAGCAGGAAAAATATCTGACTTGTAGCACATGGTTTTGCAGTGTTAAGAATGTATCTATTTCCACCCTTTCCTAGCATGGCATACACAGTTTTTCACATTTGTCCTGCAGTGTGCCTCAGCTTTCCTCTAAGCCACAAGAGGGCAGCATTGTTTTAAGTATGAAGTAAGAACAAAGCATCTTTAGCCTGAAACCCTTCGTCCTCAATCATTTCACAGAGTTTCCATGTTCTTCACAGGCTGTTTGAAAATAAACATGATGTAGCAATTATGTTATACATTTTAATGGTTATCCTTTAAATGCTTCAGGCACAAAAAATGAAAGTGTTGGCTTTTGTGTTTGATTCAAAATGTTTCGTCCAGTTTTCCCACATCTTGGTTTGAACTTGGCTGTTGCAATAGTCAGCTTGCAAAATATTATTTGGATTATCACGAATAAGTAGCCCTGTTATGTGCTTTGTGTATTTAAATTGCAAAATGGCACAACATTGTAAAGCATTGGTGCCATAAAGCATGCATTAATTCAAATTATGTCATGAAAACTTTCCCCAGGGATATGCACTGGTGGAGTATGAGACCTACAAAGAGGCCCAGGCAGCCATGGAGGGACTCAATGGTCAGGACCTAATGGGCCAGCCTATCAGTGTTGACTGGGGATTTGTCAGAGGGCCCCCCAAGAACAAGAGGAGGTGAGTGTTGGTGGTGGTAGTTAGTGATTATTTGTTTGTGGCTGTGGTGTTAGTAAAAGAGAGTGTTATCATACTGTGTTATATGTTACTTTTGTTGTCTGTTATGTGGTAACAAATATAAATATAACCTATCTCTTGATGATGCCGACAATGTAATTAAACTCAAGGGTTATCTAAATTGTGAAGTTTTCTCATGAGTTTAGTTATAGTAGCACAATCCACTTTATTTTCACCTATTTTCATTCCAATATCTGAGTTTTATTTGTCTCTTTTATGTGACTTGTGTTTCGTTTCTGTTTGTTTCACAGGACTGGCGGACGGAGACGCAGTAGAAGTCCAGACAGGAGGCGGCGTTGAGTTTTCTTGGGTCTTGTCATGGGCTGGAGGAGTTGTCTGTAACTTTGACAGGCAGTTTGTAATCCTTTCATCCTCTTGAAAGCTAATTTCAGAGCTTTTGTACATTTTTTGGAATTAACACTTGTTATGTCCTGTAGTTGTGCAATTTCCAATATTGAGATATGGAATTGTTTTGAAGACATGAATAACAAAAATACACCGTAACTGTAGCACATTCAATTTTTTGGTATATTGCCAGAAGGATTTCCATTCAACTGGCAGTAAAAACAGGTTTTTACTTCGTCACAAGCTCATGTTTATGGTTTTCATGATTACCTAAACATATTGTTTCAGTTTGCTCAATGTTATGTGCATTTTATTGTGCTCGAGTGTTTTATTTTATATTTTTTGGGGGAAATTAAACTTTTTAAAAGGTGAACGTGTGTCCTGTTGTGTTTAATTTAGCACTGCAAATGACGTAGGGTTTACATCATTGTGTATGACCTCATCCTGGCGATGATACCGCCCCAGCTATTTTGTTAACTCCAAAGCACCTGTCACTCTGCACTGTGCAACAGTCATAGGCTACTTGGGCTAAGCCCCTTGCCCCTCATTTCTCTGCAGCCAATTGGCAAACGAATGTTTTGTATTCTGTCCTTCTCATTTGGTGTTTACTCTATTGAAAAGCATCACTCAAAGTGACCGAGACTGACCATTGGTACTTACAAATGTCACTAACCTGGACTCTTCTCTCTGATTGGTTGGTTCGTCGTGGGGCGGGCTCAATTCTGGGGTTGACGTTGTTGTTGTAAGTGGTGGAGAAATTACTTTGTCGGTGGTGGTCCGGTTTGGGATCTTACGCTTAGTTCCAACAGTTAAGATGCTAAAAAGTTGGGAATTGTTGGTCCTGTAAACGTATGTGCTATTCTCAAGTTGGTACTTTTTGGAAAACTTAATGGAGCGATGAAAAAGACATCTGCGAGGCCCTTCAAGGTAAGCAGTAAAGGGATACTCTTACGTTAGCTACGAGCGTTAACATTAGCTAACGCTAGCTGCTGATTAGCTAGGCTTGAAGTAGCCACTTGCTAGCCAAACGTTACGGTTCAGTGTACTTACTGAAAAATAAACAACACTTCTTTGTGATGAGCATCAATGCACCCGTGTCACAGTTTCCCTAAGGTGTGAAAAAATATTGCATTACGTAAAAAGAAAGTTATTTGGCTGAGTACAAACGATGCATGATCCCCATGCGTTTGAACGCCTCAAATGCGTTTATGTAAGCATGTATATTGTTCTGTGATATTTTGTTCCAAAGATAGTCGTGGCCATAATAGCTCGCGCCGAGTATAAATTAAGGACAAGCCATCATCAGTAGCGCTGATCTGCATTTTTGGCGTGGCAAGCAGTTTGGCGAGCAAAATTGGCTGCCTAACATTTCATTATCGTTAGCTTTATGAGCTGTCAACTATGTCTTTGCAGCTAAAACACTGAGTTGTGCTGAATGGGATAGCAGCTCTATATGTGTCCTTTGCGGTTTAAAGTTATAGACTGGGTGTATATTTTTGCACCTAGATTTACCTTACATTTCATGTGCTAGCTCTCTAAAAGCTGGGAGTCACGATCCAGATTATCTAAGCCCGGTTTTTCTTGAAGGTGCATGTGTGATGTAACGTTTACTTAAAGTACCTGCTTATAGAAAATTAACTGCTTGTGTTGCTGTAACTATTTATACACACTCACGTGTATTTTCACAAGATCTCACCCTAAACGCTTGGTTTTATTAAGCTGCAGTCAAGTGGCTAACATGATCTAGTGAGTGAAGTCAGCAGTGTGAGCATTTCTTTCCAAATCTTGCTACCAGGTATCATTGACCATAACGCTGGCCTTAGCTTGCTGGTCATAGGGTTCAGTCTGTCTGTCGTGCTCATTTTGAAACCAAGACTTGGGTTGTTTGCTTTCATTTCCAACATCACCACGATGAGGGAGGTTTGTATTTCACTTGGCCTTGAATAATTTAGGTTCTTGTGATTGTGGGCTCTTTTGTTTGCCGGGGCTCCAGGATGGGCAGTGATCATGAAAAGTATGAGTGAGGCACACAGCCTTTGCTGCACTGCACTGCGCTGCACAGGGATTGTTTGTGTTGCTGAAAAAGCCATATCCTGTTGAAAACATAAACAGCAGTAAGTGGAATGATCTTCATACAAGAGCGATGGAATTTCAAGAAGCTAGCCCTCCCACCTGCACTTCTGCTCCCACTTGTAGTTGTGCAGGGATAAATTTGAAATGCAGCACACACAACCTGCCAAACAGCTGCACAGAGGACTGTTGATCTGTAGCAGTACGAATCAACCACGGCTGTTGAACTAGTTATTGTTTTAGATTAAAAGACATGTACTCGTACATTATTTCATTTCTGCGGATGATGGATGAAGTTGTCCGTCAGTTATTGGATCCACCGTCCACCGTGGCTCAGAGATGAGAAAGATTTTCATACTCTGATGCCCAGTCTCTGTGAGTGTGTCAGGCTGCATTGTGCAAGTCCTTAGCACTTGAAGAAATGTATTGATGCATTCAGCAGCACAGAGAGCACCCTAGGCAAGTTTTTTAAGTAGGGTGTAGCATCCTTCTGTGTGCAATTCAGATACCAAACCGGCAGGATGTAACAGGAAAAATATCAGGTGATTAAATGTTATTGTTCTGTTTTCTCACCTAATGTAACAGAAACACAGTTTATCTTACATGTTAGGAGGCAGTTTTGTGAACACTTGCATGACTCCATCAGTCAACACAATTTACTGTCCTGATTCGCTGGTTATCAGACATGGAAAAGAGCAAAAAAAGAGAGTTTTAACTGTTTTCTTTAAAGATCAGTAATGTTTAAACACTTGTCATATCTGTGGAAAAGTGTTTTGTTGAAGAACTGTCTCTTTATAGTCTCAAAGTTGCTTATTATTGACACACTGTTTTGCCATGACATATAGCACAGTCATATGATTACTCAGTGCAGGGTAGGGCAGCGATGAATTGATACAAGTCTCTGGTTATAGCTTCTCTAGCTGGCAGTGAGTTATATTTTTTGTCCTTCTAGAAGGAAATGTTTAGTGTGGAGTATTACTTCTCCCAGAAAGATTTGTGCTAGTTTGTACTGACTTTCATAACCTCAATGTCTTTAACTTTACATCTCAGCGTTGTTGTTCTAGATGGCTGTGACAGCGAATGCCTTGGTGAATATAGTGTTTCACAGGCCGACCCTGCTGCTTCAGCAACGCAGAGGATATGAAAATTTAAATTAGTCTCTTGCTGGGCTCCCCCAAACAGCTGCTCACTGAGTGTGTATGTGTGTGTACATCAGGGATCGAGTGTCGCTTTCAGAGCCAGGCTGATTTGACCATGGAGGTATTCCCAAAGGACCTCTCCGACACGGTCAGATAAATAAGTAAATAGGTGAGTGCTTCTTCAGGTTAGTGGGACGAACAAATTATTTCTGTGTCAAGTCTACATGTATGTTGTCATTTTACAGCGGACAATAAAGCTGAAGCCAAGCCCAGCAACCTGCGTCTTTCAGGACACTCTGCAGCCCTTATCATTGTTCAGATGAAAGAAATGACACCTCATAAATCCCACGCATGTGTCGCCACGCCTGTGTTTTCTTATCTCTAAGTGGCAAGAGTCAGAAAGGCTGGAGCAGCGGTGACTCTGAGGAGAAAACTACCTCAGTCCCCAAACTGCCACAGTGAAAAGGGGATCAATAGGTGGCTTGTTTTTGACAAGCATCTGTGTCCAGACAGCAACTTATAAAACTCTTTGGAGCCCCACCCTCCCCAGCATGGCTGGTTGCCTGCCAGTCTTGTGACACAGCAGCCAGCCAGTGCCCAGGGCTGTTTGTGTCGGGGTGGAGAGGCCTAGAACTGTGGCATCTACCTGGATGCCAGCGGCTGCTTGACTGTGAACAGCATGTTTTGGACAGAAGGCCCAGACTCGATGCTTTGGAATTATATTTAGATAACTCACATGGTTGATGTACAATGGAGTTATTATAAGTAGGGTGGAATAGTTTTATGAGTAAAGCTATAGCCTGTACCAATCGAGCAGCCATAATCCCATACAGCACGACATGCCACTCCCACAAGAGAGGTCATGGTAATGAGATCCGGCTATATCAGTTACTTTATGCTCTTCACCCTGTCTTCCTCTACAAACTGCACAGGGTGGTGAATTAATAATGATTATACCCTCAGAAAATTTGGCACTTGTCATACAGCTGTTAAAATAACATCATTACTTAATTACAAAAAGACTTCAGTTTTAAAAGGGATAAATTACCATATAAAACACTGACACAAATCATTTTATGTTACATTCAGCAAGCAGTCATTCTCTGTCACAATATTTATGAGTAGTTTTCAGAAACCCCCCAAATTTTTTAGTGAACTTCAAATAGTCATTGCAGTCTTCTCACATGATCTATGACGCTTTTTATTCTCATATTTGTGAAACTTGGTGGAATAAGTTTGTAATATATCCACATTTTTCCATTGAGCAGCGTCTCTCATAGCCGACAAATTAATTGAACAGAACCAAATATGACCCAATTTGAAATTCTAGTTACTTCAGAGTCTGTTGTTTTTTGATTAGAAAAGAAACTGCCGGATTTGAAATCTTTACCGAGGCTCCAGAAAGCATTAGATTGGATTGTTTAGTACCTGTCTAGGTGGCTAAAGCTTAAGGCTGTGCTGAATATCATTTTTCTGTATTCAGAGCTTCTGTCAAGGTTTTCTAATGAATCTCTCAGTGTTGGTCGTCAGCTGCTGTCTGCTGGCGTCTGTCTGTCCCTCTGCCCCTTCAACCCACACAGCAGTCAAAGCCCCTCAGTATGCCGTAGACTATGCAAATAAATGTTGATTTACAATTTGCAAATAAATGTTGATTTATAATTTGAATGTTAATGTTAAGAAGCCTTAAGCTATCTGGTGAAGCCCTGCTAAATCTAGAGAATTAATCATCTCCACAAGCCAAAATCTGCTGATATTTGCTCATGTAGGGGGTAAGGGTAGTTTCAAAGCCTTGTAGCAGGTGAATAATGTGATTTAGATGCCATGTTAACCTGTGGACAAAAGTGTCGTCTCATTTGCAAACCAGAAGACATTAGTCCTTCCTGCCCTGCCCTGTTGATCCAGGACCGCAGGAGTAATCCCACACACAGCCCTGATGAGGAGCCTGTCACCCAGGATGACATCACACAGGGAGTGACGTGAAGTCGCCCTGCTGTGTGCAGGGCCTGGCCTGCAGCACGTGGGGATTCACATGAGCATTAGTGCTGCCCGCCTGCAGAGGCGGGTGCTTGTTTAGCCACTGGCTTCAGATCTAGCAGGGCTTGGTTGGCTTCACATTCAGGCTGATTAAGCAGGGGTGGATCTTGAACATTTGAATTAGTTCTGTTTTACACCATGGTGGATGCAAGTTGTAGCTCCATTTTGTGTCTCATATTGAAGCCTTTTTGCTTTTTTGAAGCTACGTCGCCCCTTGTAGCGGCCTTTTGTTTCGCAGGAATGGAACAAATGAAGTCAGTTCTGAAATGGCACTGCGTAAGGTTCAGATTAGTATCTAGAAAACTTTCATGTTCCTCAGTATTAATTTTGCAAATGAAAGCACTAGTTATCTTGCTTACTTGTTCGCTTATGAAAATGTGAATTACGTAATGACAAGCACATTGTACAGTAAGCGAAAAGGGACATTTTGACGTCATTGCCAAGAGACATTATTTGTTGCCAGTGTATTTGGATGGTGGGAGAGCACAAATGTTTTTGCTCTTTCTCTGGTCTTTTTTATAGGGTTAGGGTTATTTTACACGACCATTTGTCTGGCTTTCACTGCTTCAACAACAATCTAACAAGTTTTAAGTGTTTTGTGATTATGATATGAAATGCATCACTGCATGTGCACAGGTGAAGGATATGAAAATGATTCATGAGTTGGACAAAAACCGGCTTTGCACTGAATTAATGCACGAAAAAGCTTTTCACAACTAAAGTGTTGTGGTATTTGAACGTGCACATCATCACAAATCACTTTCTAGCTTTAAATGCTTTTAACCAACTTGCCTGGCTTCAGTGTGACACTGTACTTTTTGACTTGTGTGGCTCACAGGTAAATCTGTAGTCTTAGCAGTGTGCTTTATAACACATTCTAATTGCCTTAATCATTACAGTTAAAACTCACTTTTGAATATCAGTCTTTGCTAATAAATACACAGGCAGTGTTCAGATGGATGCAGAGGCTTTTATTTCTTCACAAAGGCTAAAATTCGATAAAGAGGCCACAGGGCTGAATGAGGACTTCTCACCCACAGAGTCTGGAGTTTAGGTTGGCAGCTTTGTGGAATACTGAAACCAACGCATAATGCTCAATTTATTCATCTACCTCCATGCTCTTGTCTTGCAGAGGCAGAACAACAATTTGCTCTGGATATGCAGCAGCCACTCTATATATCTTGTTGCGACTTTCTTTTTGTACTCGTTTTTCGAAGATAATAATGCTCTGGTGGAAGATTTAACTTCCATTTCCGTCACGCTTTTTAAGATTCAATGCCCCCATTACATTTTCTGCCTCTGTTTCAGATATTCGCCGCGCTGACACTGTGCACAATGTGCTGTGGTCTCTGTATGGAATGTGGGAATGCCACTTGCAGACCCCTAAAGCCCTCTCCACAGTAGCCTGCTTCATGTTGCTGTTAATTAGCACTCCTTGACTGCCCTGGGCGGACAGGGAACCTCTGAGGCCAGCTTTAATAGGCTGTCTAATAAACCATCACTACAGACGGACAGGAAGGGAGTAAATAAAGCTAGGACTTACAGCAGCGGGTGGGCGATATATATAAGATTATAAAGACATTAATTATTATCATTTCCTCGTGAAAATGTTAATATATTCACCGCCCACATTTAAAATGACGTGGTAACAAGTGTGTCCGCTTCTTATTTTTGGTGCTTCTAAAGCAAAGTTCTGTAATTTTTTAAAAAAAAGATAAGTTACATATGAAATTTCAAAAGTTTTCTGTCATTTAATCATTAAAACTGGTTAATTATTGCCAATATATTTCAGTTAAATCGTATCTGAAAAGAAAGGACATACTGTAATACTGTAGAATGACCTGGCGTGGCTGATAGCTATCTTATGCTTAATTATAGTGACTGTGGACCAGAAAACACCAGCTTCTCTTAAATGATCTTTAAAGGGATATTTTGTGAGAAGACCTCTTTGTTTTTCTAACAAAGGAAGAAGAAGGAGTAGACATCCAGTGATTAGATGAAGTTTTATCCTTAAATACAATTCTTAACAAGCTCTTTTTCTACTAAACTGAGAGTTTGTTTGTGGCACTGACATTCTGTCCAGTATTTTATGGACCCAAAGGAATCTGGAGATCTCTGCGACATGCACTGCTACGCCATGACATAAGGTCTCAGACACTTTGATAAACACTTGTGCCCAGAAGCGAATACTGCCCATTTCATTTGGCAGGACTTGGCTGTTATTACTCTGCTCCGCTGAATATCAGCAAGAGTCCACATTAGGCTGAAAGGAACCACTATGAAACACTTTCACGGACTAGGTGACGCTTTGTCTGAAGCCCTGTCTCATTCTCCAAACCAAATTTACACCTTGTCACCCGTATAGAGGCCCGCTGGAAGAAGAATGTACGTCATCTCGAACCTCACTTGAACCCATCCTGTCTGTTAATGGGTGCCCAACCTAACATGCTGTGCTGTGTTCAGAACTGTGCCGCCCCGGGATATCTTTGTCTTTTTGTTCTTGGCAATTAGACCTGAATTGGGCTGTAATTGGATGGTAAGTTTTAGCAGTGTAGATGACATCATCAATACATGGTTGCTTTTAACTAAGATGCTAGGGTGTGTTGTCCCCGTCTGTGTTTGAATGTCAGTTGTCGGCTGCTGTTTCAGCTGTGGACAGTTTAATATTTCTATGTTTTAAGACATTGTTTCTGGTAGAATTTGAGTCTAATACAGTCAAAAACTCACAAAATGTCACGACAGGAACAGTTCTTGGACATATTTTCTTTAAAAACCACACCTTGGTGCTTCTGAATGCAGTTTCTTTGTTTCACTAAACTAAGAGGAGCCAAATTCAGTCCCTCCAGGAATTTGCAATGTTGCGATCGCAACAATTAACAAAAATTCAACCAATCTCCGTCAATTCTGCGCGACCTTGCAATTTTGTCCAATCACCGCCACTTTTCCGCAATTTTGGCCAGCCTCCCGTGACTTCCACCAATCATAGCAGTCCCCAGCGCAAACGT
>JAPZDY010000025.1:4693209-4711899 GCA_029783645.1 Ctenochaetus hawaiiensis
AACTTACATCGCAATTTTTTAGAAAAGCTGCCGCGAATTCAGGCATTTTAGGCCACAACAATCTTGAAAAACGCCTGAATATTGGCAGAGAAGAACAAGTGATCTATAAGTTGGATTTATTGATAGATGTGAAAACTCACTCACATGTTTGCTCAGATTTTTCAGATAAATCAGTGCTTGGGTGGGGCTTCTCAGATATTAATGTCCTTGTAACTCTCCCCTAGCCTTTGCACCCATCCCGTTCGGAGGCATCTACCTACCGCTGGAAGTGCCAGCTGCCAAATGCCATCGCTCGCCCCTGGTCCTGGCGTACGACCAGGCACACTTCTCCGCTCTGGTCTCCATGGAGCAGAAAGACAGCTCGAAAGAGCAAGGTAACGTTCTGCATCCGTCCTCTTCACTATCATCTGAATTTTTTTCTTTTTTTTAAACGGTTGACATTTTAAAACCAATAATCACAGCACATTTATCACAGGTGTATTTTTTTGAAAAACTGACAACTGAAAAACAAAAGTACTCAAATAATGTTCAGAACAAAATGTGTGTGTGGAGGGTTCAGAACAGGTAACCAGGTTCTCACTTCACAGCACAGTGCTCATGCCTGATGGGTCTGAATGAGGTTTTTATTATTATTTGAGTCCAACATGAAGGATTTAATGACATTTAGCAGTGAAGTTTCAGATTTCAAGCAGCTGGATGTCCCTCAGCTCACCGTCCAATGGTGTAGGAGGTCTACAGGGGCCCCACATCTCACAGAAATCCTGAAAAGACCCCATATAGACACCAAACAGTTCATGTCTGACTTGCAGTGTTAAAGCTGAATAATATTTTTAATGTAGCTCAGCTAATAAATTGTGTATTTAAAGATTTTATCAAGATGTTCTGAGCAAGAATGACTTTATTAAAATTACTGCTCTCTCATGACATAATATGCTCCATTACTGTGTTGTTCCGAATGATTCTTATGTTTTTCATAATACAAGAGTGGAACTTTGGAGAAACACCGAACATTTGCGCACACACACACATACGTTTGTGTGCAACTTACAAGTGTATCCATGAAATTCAGGACATTGCCCAGACATTGTCCAGACACTGAATTGTTAAACGGTCTAAAAATATCAGATCGGACTCGCCAAAAACAATACGGGTCGGACACAGCAGGCTAAATGTTGAAACGGAGAAAGTGAAAGAACTGATTGCGTTCAGAGGTATTTCTGTTCGCAGACAATCTAGAGGGCTGGATTGAAATGTCTTATCTTTTTTTTCTAAGAATACCTTTTTGTCACATCTCTGTCAGCAGTTGTGATCCCTCTCACCGACTCGGAGCACAAAATGCTGCCTCTGCACTTTGCCGTGGACCCCGGGAAAGATTGGGAGTGGGGCAAGGACGACACAGACAACGTGATGCTGGCCAGGTATGTTCCACCTGTGGAAAACAGCTCCTAGGTGTTTACATCTAGTGGTGATTGCTAGCTTAAATGTATCTATGCCTCCTTTGACATATGAAGTGGTCAGGCTTGACACAGATGGAAAAGAATGTGGTTCTCCTGCATGTGCACAACCTTCTGGACAGCTGTCCCTTCAGGGCCCGAGTGTAAGTGTGTCGGGATTGACCCCTGACTCCAGATTAGCGACAGCGCCAGTGACAATAAGATTAGCTCTAAATACCTTCTATGAATGGACCGAGGGAAGGAGCGCCAAAATAGCAGCTGGGTAAAAATAAACCTCCCGTCTTATTTACGTCAGCTGATGACACCGCGGATGTCTTACTCAGGCGAAATGGTGGACAGAGATGATGTTACATGAGCGGCTGTTTATATTGTTCAGAAAAGGTCAGTAAGTTAAAAGGCTGGAGTACGACAAGAATGCTAATCACCGTACCATTCAGAGCCGTACGAGTCGCTGTAAACAGCAGCACGGAAATCTTCACTTAGTCTCATAAACCTTAATGCAAAGCAGAATGTGGTAACTTGTCCATTTGTTTCGTCGCACTCTTGTGAAAACAGCACAGAGACAATATGTTTCCTGTTTAACCTCTTTAGCTTCATTGTTTTTGTAAATCTGCGCTTATTCTCGACTTGATGCAACATGTTTCAAACGAGTCAAGACAGGGGCAACAAAAGGCTGGGAAAGTTGTGAAATATTGAAATTGTACACGGGTTCATGGTAATATTAGTCGTTCACAAACATGGATGGGGTGAGGTTCACCACCCTGTGAAACACATTGATAAATCAAGGAAATTACTGCGTGTGCTATGGAGAAGTTTGTAAAGCAGTTGTTGGTAAATGCATTTTGTTTGCAAACAGTTGCATTCTGTATTAATTTAAATTTAACAAAACATACCAACTCTGCTGAAATCTGAGTTATATAATTAAATTTAACTTCACTAGTTTGTTTCTTCTGTCGCTGGCTACCTCTGCAGTGTCTTTTGGATCTATTTTCTTTCACATTTACTGCTCGTTTCAGGGTTTATAGAATATTAATTTAATGAAAACAGCAACTTCATTTCCACAAGAACAACATAAGATCAGGCGATGTGTTTGCTCTTCTCCTCTCGCTGAGTTTCAACTTGTTTCCTTCCCTTCTCCTCCCAGCGTGGCTCTGTCTTTGGAGGCTAAGCTCCAGATGCTGCACAGCTACATGACCGTCACCTGGCTGCCTCTGCCCTGCGAGGTAAAGATGAAAGTCCACGCTTCAGTCCTGAGTCATGTTTGCACCTTTTGCAGCGTACGGTGGCATATAAAGGACAAGCTCAACCCCACATGATTTATTTCACCATGTTTTATTGCATGTCCTGGTTTTGCCCTGAACTACTTTTGGAACGATATGCAAGATATATCAGTCATTAATGAAAAGTGCATCATTTTTTCCAAAGACTCATTCAGTATTTTATCAGCCAAATTAGGTTTATTGTTTATTGACTACCAGACAAAAGCCTAAGTGGTTGTTAGATTTGTTTAAAGTGTGGCTTCTCCACGCTCACAAACAAGGACAACATGTTGTTTTGCATCAGACCAGCTGTCCCTTGACGACTGTACAGAGCGTATGTGAACACAAGCCACACTGAGCCATTCAGGTCACACATTGGTGCCATGAAACAACTGTGACAAAGGTCCTCTTGTGTGCCACATGTTGACATCAGGGAGCTCGGATGGGACCAGTTCAGACCAGTTGCAGGGGTTAAACTGCAGGGTCTGGTGGTCATATTGAATTCCCTGTATTAAAATCAATTACATTATGAGAGGATTTGTTCTGTTTAGCGATGCTCAGTCTGTGTGCTGGTCATTACTGCAGGAAGATGGGGCATTCTGTCCCTGCTTCTTATTTTAGACCAGAAAAGTGCGTCATCATGTAGGTCGTGCCATTTCCGAATAAGGCGTTCTTCATTCTGTAGCTTTTGTGACATGTTTGTAGATTTGAAAAGGCATTTGGAAACTGAGTCATTGTTTATTTATTTATTTTTTTTTGCTACAAAAAACAGCTCAGTGACTCTTTTTGTATTCTCCTCTAGCCTTTGTTGTTTTTATTTTCTATCTCTTTACCTAAAGGGGATTCGCCTGAACTGTTAGAAACTCTCTCAAATGATACATTTATTTTTTTTTACCATTTTCCATGAATAACAGATTTTTTTTGTTTTCTTCTTTATTGTAACTGCATGGTGTTTTTCCACTAGCCTGTTATTTTGCTTTGTTTCCTTGCAGCAGGCACCTCTGGCCCAACCCGAGTCTCCCACGGCGTCGGCGGGAGAAGATGCACGAACGCCTCCTGACTCGGGGGAGTCAGACAAGGAGTCAGTCAGCAGCAGCTCCAATGGCAATGGAGACACAACCACGGGATCGACGGTCAACGGTGGCGGGTCCTTGGCCAAGAACAGCTCCTCTTCCTCTTCTAGCTCCTCCAGCAGTGGATCGGCGGGGGCGGGAACAGGAACAGCAGGGAAGGACAAAACTAAAAAGGAGAAGGACAAAGACAAAGACAAAAAAAGGGCAGACTCTGTAGCCAATAAGCTGGGAAGTTTTGGCAAGAGCCTGGGCAGCAAACTGAAGAAAAACGTGGGCGGACTGATGACTGGAAAGAACACTGGAGTCGGAGGTGTCAAACAGGAGGGTGGGGAGAAGAAGAAGGGCTCGTTTAGGGGGAGGAAGGGCAGCAAGGATGGCTCGCCTTCGGCCCACACCTCAGAGGATTCTGGGAAAGGCTCCCCCTCCTCAGGTAGCGAGCGTCTCAACGGAACAGGGAGCAGCATGAGCAGCAGCGGCGGAAGCAGCATCGAGAGTGATACATACAAGTACAGCGCCGATGTCAAGGTCAGCCTGGGCATCCTGCGAGCCGCCATGCAAGGTGAGAGGAAATTCATCTTCTCCAGCCTCCTCACCACCAGCAACCGGCAGCCCTTTCAGGAGGAGATGATTCAGCGCTACCTCAGCGATGCAGAGGAGCGTTTTCGAGCCGAGCAGGAACAACAGCGTCGTGACGCAGAGAGGAAGGCAGTAAGCAACGGCATCCAGCTGCCTAAGAAGGAGACAGTCGGCGGCTCGGAGCTGACGTACAGGCCTTACGAGGCCAAAGAGGAGCTGTCGGAGAACTCGTCGCCTTCCTTCAACCCGCTCAAGTCCTCTCCTCTGAGCCCCTCCATGTACTCTGCTGTGGTGCCCATCCCCCGGCCCTCCTTCATTGACCAGCCCCCTGCCGCAGCGCCCCTCAGCCAGCACCACCACATGCACGGCTACATCGATACCCGGCGCCAGCTAGCCGGTGGCTCCCCGGCAACCTCCTACCCCGGCCTCCCCTCATACGCCACCCTCCCCCGACACTGCCCCACAACACAGGGTCCCTCCCACCCCCAGTACAATAACACACAAGGCCCCGCCTCCCTGAGTCCCTCTCGCATTGCACCCTCATATCCCCCTGAGTTCGACCCCCCAGACTACCCCGGGTCTGAATCCGTGGGTGGAAGTTACGTTAACGGCTACCGGGAGATGCGCTCCAACCTGGACTCTCGGAGCGGGCAGCCGCCAGTCAGACACTACTCACTGGGCAGCGCCGGCGGTTTGGCCAGCCTGCAGTCCAGCCGCTGTCGGACACCCAACTGCACCTACTACGGACACCCCGAAACGGGCAACTACTGCTCCTACTGCTACCGGGAAGAGCTGAAAAAGAGGGAGCCAGAACCGGCCATCCACAGGTTCTGAGAGAACCTCGACGCGGCTTGAATTTGATGAGTGGCCTTTTTCAGTCAATGAAATAAATGAATAAATAAATAAATAACGGCGGGGGCAGATCGGGCCTCTGATTGGACAAGAGAAAGGCACAAACAGCTCCCTCCCTTTGTTAGCTGTGCCACTTCCTGTGGTGCCGTCGACATGGCTTCAGAATAAAACAGGGTGGTTCCTGACTGCTTGTCACACGTTAGACCATAGAATAAACTAACTGCACTTGTGTTACATTTTGCTGTGGCTCTTATGCAGGCGTTATGTATGAGTGTGTGTGAGTGCGTGCGTGCATGAGTGTGTGTGTGTGTGTGTGTGTGTTTGTGTGTGTAGGCTGCAGGCTCTCCTCCTTTATCAGAGTTTAACGCCTTTGCTACTGTCTCCTCCTAGTGGAGAGAATGTATATGGCAGGCACCATACATGACACTCATCGACACAGTACATGAACATGATGCGGTGTACACTAAGTCAGACTCACACTACTTCATGCACAGCGATGCAAGCACAAACAGAAAAGGCACGATTGTCTCCACTCCATTTGTGGTCTGTGATTACGTTTCGATTGGTCAATAAAGGGATGTTTTGAGCGTTTTGAAGCCACATCGAGTTAGGGTGATTTCAGTGTTATACAGATTTTACACTACTGTTACTAGATGCTTGAGTCATATGTACCTCGGGAAACAGCAGAATTAATCCTCGCTAAATTGCTTTTTTCCTACAGTCACCATTTGCATAATGCAAATCGAAACAAGCGTGCAATGCTAATGATTGAGCGTTCTGTAAGCTGCTGTGGTGCTAACGTTACAGAATGCAAACACTTCATGTCCGATGCATTGAAGACAGCTGCTCTGCACTGTTAATAGTATCCTGATGGCAAAACAAATATCACCTACAGTTTCACTTTTTTTTCTATTTCATATATCCATGAATTTGATTATGAAGATGTCAACCTTTTGAAGACTAAATGCAGTTGGTCACCTTTTTTTTGACCAGGCATTGCAGAACAAAGACAAACATGGCTTCATAGTTCTACATAAGAGACAGTTTCTAGAACCTGATTCAGAGTGTTTCATACGTTTGTTTGGGCGTTTCTCTTAGTTGGGTCTTCCTATGTTTGTAACAGTGGCTTGTGTTCAGGCATTCGATCATTGTTGCCAACTCAGGCATGCAATACTACACATCACAGAGTCAAACATCTGGCACAACAAATTTCGGAGACCCTTCTCACGTGCATATCATATAAAAATGTTAGGATTTTGGTTTTCAGAGAAAGCAAATGAGCTGATTTCTTAAATGTGACAAATCTGGTTCAAAAGCAGTGATGATGTCTGCAGTTCTGATGCTTGTCTTCAATTAATGTTTGCAAAACTGCAAAGAAATGCTTGCACTTATGTTGGACGTTGATAGCCGATAGCATTCACGTTGTCCTGACAAGTTCTGGTAACAAGTTCTGATTCTGAAAACTGGACATTTGAAATGGTTAAGAAATGGGAAACACGTTCCATGCAATCTCATGATCACTCAAAAGGTTAACTTCAAAGTCGGACGTTCGTGGTGTCCATGCTTACAGGACATCCGAATGTCTACTGGTTTGGTCGCCCGCTGCAAATTCTGAAGTTCTACTGAAGGTAGTTTCTTCATTTCTGGCATTTGTCCAAAAAAAAACCCAATTGCATTGTCTCTTTTTGCACAAATTAAAGCACTTTTCTATGGAAACTTTAAGAGGAAACTGAGAGAAAAATCTGATCTATTTTCAAAGTCTGATCTTGAATGTTTTCTCTCCTGTGTGTGCGACCTAAGAAAAGGAGAAGAAGACTCTGCCAGTAGAGTGTTATGATGTTCTCACGTGTTATTATCTGAAATAGTTTGCCTTGTGTAATTTATATACCTGTGTTTAACAATTTAACATGATATTTGTTCCTTGTTTTAAGATTGTATTGAGAAATTCACTTGATAGAAAACATGAATTCTCTTAGTCTTATTTTGAACATTGGGTACTGGTTCACTTGAGCCTCTTGTGGCCGAAATAAGTATTACAAAAACAAACACACACACAACTATTTATACCTGCCCTTAACCCCAAGTCATAAACACAGGGAGAGAAAACAGTTGAGAGCAGACTTTAAAAAAAAAAAAAAAAAGATCAACAGTGTTTTTTGCTCACTTGCCTCTCAGAGCCTCCGTAGCTTACGGATGTCCGGAGTACCAAAACCTTTTACTGTTTTTTGAAGTGGCCTGACTGTTGTCCTTTGTTCATCCCTGCAGACACTGCCACCTCTGTTCATGGGAAATTAGGGAGGAAGGGGCCAGGAGGGTTTTCTCGAAAGAATTCAGCTACTGTAGAGCTACAGCATTTTGGTGCCAGCGACACCATCTAACTCAGTTTCCTAGTTGCCTTTTTTCATCATTTGTCTTTGGGGCGTCACAATCCTGTCCATGTGTTGTGCAAGATGAACATTAAGTATTCACTGCTTGCTTCGTCGCCTGCAGTTTCTACTACTACTGCCCCAGATGTAACAAATAATTATTATTATAACTACTTTTTCTTTCCTTCTTTCTTTTTTTTTTTTGGTAAATTGTGTCGAGGATATTAAGATAATGTGATTGTTCTTTTCAGTTAGGCATATCAACTAGTTGATACAGACTGGTGTCCTGTTTGAGTCTTCCTTAGTTTAATTTAAATTTCAGAGCTGTTTTAATTGTACTGATGTCAAAATGACTACTTAAAGTTCTTATTACTTCCCCCCTTTGATAAGCCATGGTGAATGATTTCTTTCTGGCAGTGTGACTCTAATTGCTCTGCTCTTATTGATGGAAAATTCTTTGACATCAAGTCTAGAAAAAAAAAAGCACAATTTAGTATGCAATTCACTGCCTTGCCCAGTTGAGGGCACTCTTGTTTTGTTTTTCTTTTTAACTGACGCTTACCCTCCTGACCTACACTAAAACTACACACAAAAAAGTAACCAAAATGCTGAGGAATCATTATAAATAGTGCTAATTTAACACTATGTACGACTGTGTTACGATATTTTGTACGTTGCAAAAGCTGGTCCAAGAATAAGGGATTTTTTTTTTTTTTTTGCTGTGTGTTTAAAGTAACACTAGAGTTTTAATGACGAACATTATTTCCCGTTGCTCTTCTCATGAAACATTTGCATTTGCTGTGTTTATGTGTGTTGACATGTGTCCATGCACTAGCATTTTAATTCAGAGGAAACCCATGAAGTGTTCCCTTACTACGGGAAGGTGATGCCTGTTTGTTAAAGCGTGTCAGTGTACATACCCTCCGCCACCCGAGATAATTAGCTTACAAAACCATTGTTGTTATTTTCTCTTTTTCTTTTTTTTTTTTTTGCAATGGAAAGGATGCCTCAGAAACATGTAAAACATAAGACTTTACAGGCTACAAACACTTTTTTGTATTTAAATAAAAAAGCAATGAGACGTTGTATAAATATGTTCCAAGTTATTTTTGTAAGCCCAAAGTTTTACAGTGTTTTTAAAAGGGTAAGAATGTATATTGTTGGATACTGAAACAGATGTGGATGATAAGCTTGTAAGAGCCTTGATTTGGGGTAGAATTAGTGTTTACCTAAAAGTGACATTTTGGCTGTCGAAGTCGACTCCCAGACGGTCCTCTGATACTTGAGGCTCCCTCGTTGCGAACTAATTCCTCAATGCTGACCTAACAAGATACCATTTGAGAATATATATATTTATAGTAAGATTTTTTTAATAGGTTTCCTTGTGGAATGTTTAGTTGCGACATTTTAGGATGTTCTTTCTTACATGGCTAATTGTCTAGCAGTCTGGCTTTTATTTGTTTGTTGCTTTTTTTTTTTTCTGTTTGTATATTTTTGTTTACTTTTTTTCTACAACCACCGATCCGTGCTATGCTAAAACATGACAGTAACACGTTCTCGTCGACCCAGCTCATTTCCTCCAGGCCTGAAGAGAAATGGCTAAGAATTAGTTTTTTGCGACACAGCCTGACCCGATATATTTTTATATATTGTACAACACTGTAATTTCTGTGTGGGCAGAATATTCATCATCATCAGTGACATTAACATGGAATACTTCGAGTTGCATGGGACTGGAACTGTTGCATGTAAATGGCAATTCATTTTACCAAATTTGTGCATTATTTTAACTTGATTTCATTTGTCCTGGTATTTTGATCTGTTCTTCTTTTTTATCGTTTTAATGTTTTTGCTCTTTGTTTTGTTCTGAGAGGAGAGCCCTAAGGCTGTGTGACAGTGCAATCTGGACAGAAAGAACATCAGATTTTATGTTTAGGTTATTATTATTATAATAATTAATTTTTTGCACCGTTTGAATAAATTCTCATTGTATTTCAAGAATGTTACGCCTCTGCCTTTTCTGTGTCTCATATGAGAAATGTCTGTAAGGGTAATAAGATAAAGGTGGTATGACATATTTTAAATTCAGTCCATGAATTGAAATTAAATCTAAGAAAACTAATCAACAGCTATCAGCAATAATATTTATGACTGACAAGTCATTTTTCAAGCTAATATGCTAAACATTCCCTTGATTGTAACACTAATTAAGCAAATTTGAGCCAGCAAGTGAAAATAACTGTCAGATTATTCCTAAATGTACCACAGTAAATGCTTATCTTAGACTTGAAATGAACAAAATATTAAATTTTCCTTTTTACTTGAAGCAAGTCAACTTGTTTAGGGTTTAAGGGTGATGCTGTGATACTGCACTGTACTATTATCAGGCTTTGCATCAAGATGAATCTGCAGGAAAAAAAAACTGAGACAAATTTAAAAGTTAAACTGAGCTCACATATAAGTTTTATCATGAATATTTGTCATCTGTGTCATTGTGGATTACCCTCACCTTGCTGCATTATACATCGCTGAATAAGTCCAGCTCAGATGATGCAAGGTCCTGTGTCTGGGACTGTTTTATGTATTAGAGAAATTGGAGACCCTTATGTAATATTGAACAGTTTCCCATGTGGTAAAAAATCCAGACCTCTCTCTATTATCGTTCACAAGGACGCCGTCTCCCCACCTGTTCAGCAGGACAGACTGTCGCTCAGGATTATTCAAACTTTCCCTGTTCTTGCTGGAAAGGTATTTATTCTCAAGTGGAATCCAAAAGAGAGTTATTGGTGTTTTTTTTTTCACCCACAAGTTTGGATGAGAGAGGAGAAGGAGCCAGTCCCCACGCAGAGCTGCTAAAGGAAGAGAAAAAAGGTACTGCTGACCAAAATGAGGCTGCAGAAGGAGAATTAACAAGATTATTTTGTTTTAAGAGGGGTTTTGTAGGCTTGAAACACTAGAAGGTCAAGTGTTGAATGGCTTTATGGATTTTGGCTCACTGGCTCAGCTACTGCTTAATTTTAAGCTCTTAACAGCAAGTTGCCTGAATACAAAGCCAGAGAACTCACAATGAAACGCAAAGCTGACTCTTTCATTTTAATAACTGGGTGCACAACAAAAGTCGTGTCCTTGGATGACATCTATAGTCGAACGGGTCGTGTAGGCAACTACAGAGGGAATAAAGTCACATTTATATCAGAATGACTAAAGACAGATTTATCATGTGTGTATGTAAAAGACTCAGATGTATGCAAAACACAACAAAGGTCAAGAAAGTCCAACAGGCTTAGTCATCATGATGCACAAGTGTGAATTAAAGGAAACTGAAGCAAGTCTTGCAGATTAAAAGGGAGGGTTCAAATGGGCGTTTCAGGGAACATTTAAGCTAGTCATCTACTTCACTATTTTCCAGAGAGTTATTGAACTTTTTATTCTGTTTATTTCTCAAGTTACTTCACAGATTAGGATGTTACATACAAGACATATTAGGAATTTAAAAGACGGAGCAAATAAAATCATCTGCATGTGGACCAGTTAACTGAAAAATGTAATTTAAATGAATGCTAACATTAAAATGTTACTTTAAAACTTCATTAGCAACAACAAATAAACAATCCAATTTGAAAAGCGATCAGTTCAAGAACAAAATCAAGCTCAGGTTATTAAAGAAAAGTAAAAGTAAATGATAAGAAATATAAAAATTGTAACATTAAAGTAATAAATAATAACGCACAAGAGCAATTCAACTCAAAATACTCGGCAAGCAATATTTAAACAATACTAATGACCACTGGTATAGTTAAATAAATGATACAACATGAGGTGACTTTTAATTTTATATTAAACTTCTTTTGGATGCAGGGTTTTATCCCGTAATTAAGTATTTTTGTGTATTTTCTGTATATTTCTTTCACCAAGTCAACCTGGAGTGGTGGTGAGTTCAATGGGTTTCATGAAAGCTGGGAAAAACCGACTCCCCTTACTGTGCTAAGCTTCTAGCGCGTAAAATAAAACTTCCCGTGGACTTTCACTGTTAGTTCAGGACTGTAGGTCACAGAGACGTTCACGGTCCCGGTGCACTGCCCCTTTAAGAAGCTCCACTGCTGCATTTAACGATTTTTTTTCTCTTTCCACCAGTGTGTGTTTCACTATGGCGAAGGAATAAACAAATAGAGCGCAATGGGCAGGAAAGCGGCAGTAACGGTGAACACATCCCTCCGTTAGTGACTAACACCCGTTAATAACAGTCCAGCGAGCGATGGTCGGGTTTCGGCGGCGTGTATTCTCGTTGTTATTTGCGTAGTCTGGACACGGATGCTGTCAGCGCGAATAGCGATGAAAAGAGCGAAAATAGTTTGTACGTCCTCATTGAACACCTCAACTGTAGCGGCCGGTGACACAGGCTAACCGTTACCGGACTCCGGAGCTTTCTGCGCTCATTTTCACGGATTCACGAGACATAAAAAACGAAGAAGAGAGGACTAACGAAGCGAACGTTAGCTTCTTTTAACACATATTTTTAGATATTTTGATTCTGTCGCTCGTTTTTTTTCGTTTTGGGTCGAGTTTAAAAATGTTGACAGGATCTAAAACCACGTTCAAAGTGAGACAAATGCTCCCGGACATCAAGGTAAGATTTCAACGACTAACTAAGCTAACTGACGCTAACTAGCTTTGTTTCAATTAAAGGCGTTATAACTTATTTTTAATTTGTTCGGTGGTGTCACATGACTGTAGACTGAGCTGTAATTATGGTATTAAAAAGTCCTAATAATACGTTAAATGAGCTTTAAATAGTGTTTAATCCTGCTATATGACAGATGTTAATATAAGGATTTAGATTATGAAAATGCAGCTTTTAGCTAGGTTCTTTTAAAATAAAATTAGAGGTAAAATGACTGTTATCTCCTCTGCTTTAGCATTGCAACTATAGCAGAAGCATCATAATAAAGGTGTAGGTTATGTAATATTCAGTTAAATTAAGATTAACAGGTTAATCTGATTTAGGTTTCACTTCAGCCATTTTTTTTGCTTTCTCAGTGCTATAAAAGGTAACTCATCAACACTCCTCACAGAGAGGCCAGGAAACAGGCAATGTCATGATGCAGGAAACACCGGCCATCATTCATCTTGCAGGGCTGTAAATGTGCATTCAGGTATTTTGCAGCCTGGCGAGATTAAACCTGCTGGTCCCTCTGAGAGTGTGTTCACTATGTGGACTGTCTCATGTTGTGTTTGTTCACAGCCTTTACAGGGAGGGTGCTAACCCTGAGACAGACACAGCAGCCCTGCATGGAGCTGCTGCTGTTTCCTTCTGTGTGGACAACAGGGAGGGTCATAATTATGCCTTGTTAAAGGCCAGGGAAGTGGTGGTGAATCTTAATCACTCCTCACAGCATGGGGGTCTGCCTCCTATGAGATTATGTTGTTGTGCACAAAGACGGATGCTGTTGACGGTCATCATCATCCCCAGAGAACTGTTAAAGAAGCCAGTTGCAGCTGTGATTATTGCTACGGCTCTGAACGGTCACATGATGCTGCAATGAAGTGCTGGAGATAAAAATCCTTCTGCTGCTGCGTTTTGAATTATCAGTTAGACACTGTCAAGGTTCAGCAGCACTCGGGGGGCTGAAGGACTCATTATTGTGATTGACAGCACAAAGCGGCGTGTACACACAGTATGAGTGTGTTCAGAGTTGCTTACTCCTCTGGGAACGGCCTCTTGGCACCGTCTTTGTGTTGCCTGGCTTTTTTGTCTCTCCCTGGTTATTTTCAGCAGCCGCAGGGGAAAAACGGTAACAGATGCCTCTTTGCTCTGCCCCTCGGGCGAGGCTTGCATGTGGAGTGGGGGGGGGGGTGATGTGCACCGCACAACATCTGGCAGTCGCCATGGAGACAGCAGTTGGGTGGTAGAGGAGTTTTGAATTTGATTACCCCCCAGAATGAGATGTGCAGGGATCGACACGGCCCCTCCCACCCCCCCCACCACCGACGGAATTCCATGTGTTCGAGTAGGAGAATGTGGCCGAGCCTAAGATATGGTAATGTGGAGTAGTAGGCTGTGCAGATCATATGCACGGGCCACCCACACACTCTTGTGGGTTTTCTCTTCCATGAGCATGTGCTAAGGCTGCTTTAGAAGAACTGAATCCAGTCCAGGGCTGAGTTTGGACCAGATGGCTGTGCAGTTTGCAGATACTGGTGAATCTTCTCGTCTTGAATCGAGGTTTAATACCCGAGCCATTGCGAAAGGCACGAACTATGATAGGATACTTTTATGCAAGTAGTTAGTATTTTTATAACCATTTAATTCACATGTTACTTCCGTGATTGATTGATTGATTGATAGTTTATTTTATGGGAAGTCATTACAATTGAAAATAACAGTTCCCGAAGCCAGAGGCGATATCCGCAGAACGCTCAGTTTGTGCAACCAACGGTCCCTTAAGTCTCATAAGATAAAGAAAAGCAGGAAATCCTCACAGTTAAGAGGCTGGAGCGAGAAAACGTTTGGCATTTCAACTTGAAAAATGACCAAAAAAACAGCATTGCATAAACGCGACATAAGGATGCCTAGGCCAGCATCCTGTCGGTACAGCAGGCTGATTCAGGCTAATTTTGGCTGCGCCTATCCCCTTGAGTTCACTCTATCTGCATCTCCCAGCCAGCTTTGAAGCAGTCAGCATGAAAGGCACACAGCACAAAGCTCCACAGAAGCAAAAAAATGCCAGAGGAGGGATCATCTGAGCTCTATTCAGAAAGACCAGAGATCCCAGCATGATAGGAGTGAGCCAAAACAGTATAGTCACCCACACCCGCTCCCATAGGACCCGAACGTCACATTCACTGCCAGCCTCTGAGCTGCCGCAGCTTCCACTGCTTAAACAGAGCGCAACAATGGGCTCCTCTTAACGCCAGAGCAGATTTACGGCCTCGTAAGAGGCTGTATCGACCTGGGATAATTAACCGGCAGCACCATTGAGTTGTGAAAGAGCAGTGTCTTGAGGGGTTCGATGTTTGTTTGAGTGCACGGAACAACTCCGATAATCTCACTCGTGGGACTGAGCTGCCAGAGTAAAGACGACTGTTGGAATAACATCTCATATTAGAGACTCGTATGAGCAGCTGAGATTGCCCAATGTTCAGCATTAGATTTTCACTCAAGCTCTTCCGCTGACACTCTCATCGGCAATGATGCACCGTTAGTGGGAATGTAAGAGGTTTAGAGACGTGGAAGTGCGCTCCAGAGAGCGAGAGGAGGAAACACTGCCACTGATGGACACGCTGCCTGTTGTGTTTGTCAGACTTGTGATCTGTTAGTCACAGTCTGTCTCGCCTTAAGCAACCCTCCTTTCCTTCAGAGAGAGGAATGCTGGGAAACTGTTAGAGCTTGTCTGACAGACAGGAGTGACTGATAAAAATACGCTGTCAAATCAAATAGGGTTTGATTTGTGAATGTGGGTTAATGGAAACGCTCGATGCTTTTTAATGCTGCCACCTTACTTTCACTGCGTCACATAGCAGCCGCTGATTTGACCTGATGCTTGTGGTGTTTGTCATCATCACAGGTGGAAGTTAGGAGAAGCTCTGTATTTTTTAGGGTGAATGGTAGTACTTTCTGAGTCAGATTAAAGATGTCTGAAATGCTTTAAACAGACTCTGATCAAAATAAATTGCAACAGTGGATTTACATTGTCAGTTGGTGCTTTCATATTAATAATATCTCCAGAAATGTGGATTTCAAGACTAATTCAGTAAGAGTGGATGCAAGAACAGCTGTAACAGTCAGGTTTGTTCTGAAAATTACATCACATGACAATGACTAGTCTTATAAAAGGGATAACAGCTAAGACTATCAGTTTATTTCCTGAGCTCGAGCTGTTAGCGAGAACAAAGAGATAAGAAAGATAACAGATTTGTGTCAGTAGAAGCGTAGTTAATTTTTCCAACCTGGTAGACAGATTAGTGTAAAGAAAACAACAAAATAATTTTCCACTCAAAAAAACTGTCTCATTTGCTCTCTTACAAGTGTTTGCCTGGATCAGCACCAGAACAGATCCTGAGGACTGACTACAACACCTTTGTGGACTCTGAACTTTTAATCTCAAGTCATCAGCAGCTTAAAAATTTCAATGTGGTATCACTTTGGTTTATGACCAATTCCTGTAAATGTCTCCATTGTCTTCAGGTGTAGATTGCAACATAATTAGCATGCTATATTTGATCATGAACATTGTAAGCACATGCCTGCCAAATATCATAATGAAAGAATTGCCATTTTTAGCATGTTAGCATGCAGATGTTGGCATTTAGCTCAATGCACCATTGTGCTTAAGCTCAACCTCACAGAGTTTCTGCTAGCTTGGTTATAGAGTCTTAAACCGCCATCCTTTTATCGTAAGAAAACACAGTTTATTTGTTTTTAATATGACCTTTGAATCTTCCTCTTCTGACCTCGCAGTGCGTCATCAGCTGCACAAACACCTGTTTGAATCTGTGTCAGCGCTGACCAAATTCAGCAATCAGGAAAGAGCTAATGCAGACTCAATTATGTTCAGCGATGAATTTCTAATCATTCAGCAGGACTACAATTAAAGAGCAAGTCATGCTTGTTGAAATCTGGGCTAATGGTGTAATGATGAAGAACAGATGAGAATGTAAATGCGGTAAATGTTCTCTTGTTGCCAGACGTTCATGGACGGTTTCAGAATTAAAAGGCGACAGCAGTGAGCGCTGTGCTAATTGCGACTGGCTTCTGCAGAGAAATGGGTTAAAAGCTCGATATTCACTATAGTTTGATGCAGAAATCCTCACATTAAATATTAACCATCAGAATTCCCAATTCATGAAATATTAATTCATTGTTTTACCCTTTATGTTGGATTTTTTCCATCTTTTCTGTAACTACTGTGTTTTCTCATATAGAGACCAACATGCAGCTTTTGCCGGAAGCAGTAATTGTGTGGGTTTTTTTAAATACACCATGCTAATATAATGAAGTGCAAGTCTGTCTTCTACTTAAAGTGCACACATATATATATATGAGGTCAGGTGTTCTGTTTCTAAAATAGCAAAAACAGCATTTCATTAAAGATCTGCCTCCAAAGGAAAGACTTGGTGATCCAAGTCCATTCTGCTTTTGTTGACTAAAAAAACAAACCCATGTTATCCTGAATGGAATAAGAGGAAACACATCAAAGTGAGCCCCATTTAGGAAAACTACCTCATGTCCTTAGTTTTCTTCCAAGCCTGTTCACAATGCCATATGACCCATTCATGTGAGGGAACGAAAAGCACAATGCAGATGAACAGACGTTGACCCTTTTAGGCAGTGAGCAGGAGCTGAAGGCTAGTTTGTGTTTTACAGTCCCCAAGCAGAGAATATCTCAGTAAAATCTCAACCATGAAAGCTAAAGGTCCACAGTGTGTTTTGAAAAAAAGAACAGACGTTATTTGGAAACAGTTGACTAATTGCGGTGTCCCGTGTTTAAAAAAAAAAGATTTTTAAGAATGATAGAATAATGATTCAAATCATCGAGCTCAGAATGTAAAAAAAGGAGACGGTGATATTTCTGCAGTATCTCTTCAAATTTCCCATTCCTTCTCTTTCCTCGTGACTTTGGCCTGATGTTTTAGGAAAGAGAAGTACGTTCCAGACCCAGGAACAAGCACGCGTACTGCAGAAGTCTGGCCACAGGGGCGAGAGGAAGCCATGAGCAATGGAAACTGCAATAAGCCTTGGCCACTGTCCCTGAGGACGGAGGGAGGGAGCAGAGGAGGGCAAAAGTGGGGCAGAGAGGCAGCACAGGGGAGAGCGAGGCAGTGAAAGTGATAGACTGGGGACGTTTTAGCCACATAACGACAGAAAAAGTGATATGTCAGCTGAAGCACGGCCCTGGAAATGTGGTTTTTGGCTGATGCATGACTCAGAGATGATGGCAGGCTCACTTCAGCCACAGTATCTTTGAGTTTGTGCACAGAAAGTTTTCCTTTTGTTTCCCCTTTTGTGAGAAACTTGCAAGTGAAGGACAAACATCTTGATTTTACATGTGAATACTTTTGCTGTAGATCTTTAAGTCACATTTGTTTTTGTGCACAAATCAAATTTGAGCTAGTCTCACTGAGGGAGCGCTGCTGATATCAGCCTTATCGCGTTATGTACACAGCCGGCTGCAGCTGAGTGCCAGTTACACCTCACCTTGTACGTTGCATTGCGCATTAAGTTCACTTGCCTCACAAGTTTGTCAGTCTTGACAACCTTCAGAGGATGGATCACACGTTAGACTCATGACAGATAAGACGAAACAAGATGTGAGTAGCTCCTGACGTTCTTTATGAAAGGAATGAGGAATTCAGCTGCAGGTTTTCTGTCAGTGTTGGTGGAGACGCTGAGGGAAAGCATAAGACATTTACAAGCCAGATGGAAAAAAAAATGAACAATGCCTTGGCCAGCAGAAACTACGTCTCGTAAAATTTAAATGTCCTGCCTTATCATCAAAGAAACCCTTGTTTTTCTCAAGCGTTTTTAGTCCACGCACAGCTTTTAGCCCTTTTAATTTGGTCAGTAAATTTGTTGGAACCGAAACCAAATTTTAAAATATCTTGGAATAAACACAAAGAAAGTAAACTGTTAAATAGGAAGATATTGCACCAGAGCAAGGTTGCCCATATGACATGAATTAGTGCTCCTTTAATTTATTTTTACTACTGAGTTCATAAATCACCTCACCCAAGTTTAATTAATTTGAAAATTAGCTCTTTTTTCTTTTTTTAAACTGTTTACAAGGCTTCTATTGCCCATTTTTCATCTCTGAAAAAAATGCAGATATCAGGAAGTTCTGATTTAAAAAAAAGAAAGAATAAATGAAAGTTAAGCATTAACAGTTAACAATATGTATATAAAGTTTCAAAAATGTTTCTTAGATATGCCTTTACAGTTGTCCCTCACTATAACGCAGTTCACCTTTCGTGGCCTCGCTGCTTCGCGGATTTTTTTTAGTGCAATTTTGCATGCTTTTTTTTTACAGCGTATGAAGGCGCATTGTGTTCTGCGTCCTGATTGGCTAAGGGACTGTAGACCATTGTCAATCAGTCTCCTCCGTGCCGTGTCTCC
>JAPZDY010000025.1:4737807-4755519 GCA_029783645.1 Ctenochaetus hawaiiensis
CAACTTACATCGCAATTTTTTAGAAAAGCTGCCGCGAATTCAGGCATTTTAGGCCGCAACAATCTTGAAAAACACCCACGAAATCCTGGAGGGACTGATTTTTGACCATGATCGGTCAGTTTGTAGATGTCAAACATGTAGATAAGTGTTATTTCTGAATGTTTTCTGACTAAATTTGGTATTAATTTGACAATTTCTCCATTATTTTAGTGGTGAAATTGGAAAAAAAAAACATGATTCTGCCTGTTGAATCTTTTGATTGCTGTTCCTTCAGAAGGTTTCAGCGCTGGAAGCAAAGGGAAGCTTATTTCTGCGAGTGTTTACTTTTAATTCTCTCCTCTTTTTCCTGCCTGATGGCGTGTTAGTATGCAGCCGGCATTTAGGTCAAGGACTTGGAAGTGTCTGACTGTATTTTAAGCACAAAGGGAAGTATTCGGTCCTGCGCTTTTAAATCCAAACAGGTTGTCGTTCGCATGATGTGGGTGTCAAGTAGAAGCGCTGGCGTCATTCCCACGGACGAATCAAACTGCAGTTATGTATCTGAAAAGAACATGTTTTTTTGATTTTGTTTCAGGCAGGATCACAGACTGATGCCCACGTTCTCTCATGTGGAAAGGTACCTCACTTGATAGCACTATGAATTATTAAATTATTGTAAATATTCATCACATCAGTATCGAGGCACATCGATATCACCTTCGATCACGGAGCTCTCCGGGTGTGATGCCAACGCGTGTGCTCATTGTTCTGTCCCCATGCAAAATCTGATCTGATCTCCAGCTGATCTCAGTGTATGATTTCATGTTTTTGGTACGAACATCACCCGAATTTTGCCAGATGTACATATTTTTTGTATCAGCATGTTTTGATCCTGATAAATAAAAGTGTTATCGGTTCATAAACTCTCCCCTCTGTGAGTCTGAAGCAGAAAAACGGACGAAAGCCGCTCTCGTACACAGCTCACAAACTTTATTTTTTAACAAAATAAATATGTACATATGATCTGGAACACTTAAAAACTAGCATGGCACTGTACAATAGAGTTAAAATGTAAAATCCCACCGTCCTGCATGAGTATGTACAGTCAGAATAAAACACTTTGAGTTTCATGTGCAAAATGCTGAAAACTTCCACAGAAGAACTCTGACAGGAAAACGTTAGCTTTACAAAGTATCTACTGCACAGTTAGCTCATGTAAAGCTCTGGTTTGGTCTCTGCGGTCTCCGAAAAACATCATGTTCGAAAGAATAAAACTCAAGTGTTTCAACCGATAAGTGTTTTTGAACAGTAGGAGGTAAAAAACCTGCATGCTGTTAAAAATATGAATGAGGTGTTTCACGGCGTTTCATCACACAAACTGACAGAAATATAAAGAGACCTCTCCTCCACATTTGTTAAGAGGACATGCAAGTTTTTCGACCATCTACTGAGATGCATTTTGGCACTTGAAGCCCACGGATGTTAGTGTCATGCATTCTCACAAGTTTCACCTGAAAGCCACAGACGACAGAGAGGAAAGAAGGAAGGCTGTTAGTTTTAGTCCGGGTCACCGCGCAGCTTTCCAACCGGGTTCGAGTCCACATCCTGTGAAAGAGCTTCGGCTTTACCCCCACCGACTCCCGTGCTCCTTCCCGGTGAACTGCTGCTGCTGCTGCTGCAGGATGCCATAGGGCCCGTAGAAGTAGCCGGAGGAGGAAGGGCCGAGGCCCCCGAGCTGCCGGATGGACTTGCACATGGGGCAGGGGTAGTCGGACAGGCCCTCGATGTCCTCGAAGGCCAGGTTGACGATCTGGTCGCAGCAGGGGTCGCAGTACAGGTGTCCGCAGGAGAGGCGCTTCAGCCGGGCCTCGTACGAGATGCAGCACTGGCAGTGCGGCACGTCGGGGCCCAGCGACAGGGAGCCGGTCAGGGAGCTGCTCTCCAGGCTGCCGGCCTGGCTGGAGCTCTGCTTGGTGGGAGACCTGAGAGGGACGAGGTCAGAGGTCAGACAGAAGATCAGAATCAATAAATCTGAATGACTCAAGACTGATTGATTGACAAAAAAATCTGTTTTGATAGAAGATCAAACTGATTGGTTCCAGCTTCTCGAATGTTTTCTGCTTCTCTCTGTTTTATGTCATCGTGATTGGAAGAAGCTTTTTGAGTTTTAGACTGTTGGTTGGAGAAAAAAAATAATTTAAAGACTTTGAAAGGCATTTATGTAACAGACATAAAAAAAGGGAAAAAAAGTTGAATATTAAAGTTCTTAGCTTCAACCTGACTGACTGTACTAATAACTGCTGATAGATTTGATACAAAATGTTTCAGATTGAAACATTTTGTATCAAATGCTGCTTAACAAAACCAGTTTTGTTACACTGTTGTCATTTGTTTGACATATTTTGGAAACACTGTCTGCATTACGGTTTGTGCACCGGAGAGCAAAGACAAGTTGATTTTTTTAACCATAACACGTCACTTGGTAGGAAACACATCTGGGTCGCAGTTATTTAAAGGACCGACTTGTTTGACATTTTAGGGAAAAGGCTCATTTGCTTTCTCGCCAAGACTCGAACTGAGAGCCTGTTATTCTCAAATCTGCCTGGTAAAGATAGAAACAAACCCAAGAGACGGCCAGTTTAGCTCGCAGTGCACAGCATGAGCCACCAGAGGTCAGACTTAGCTGGTGGAACAGACAGCTGAGCTGAAAAGATGGCGAATACAAGTGTTACAGATAATTTTGTAGGACTAAAAAAGAAAAACATTTGTGCCTCTGTGTTTTATCTGCCTTTTGAAAGTCTCGGCTGAGATGGAAACATGTCAAATGTTCACTTTAGCAACAAGTCGACGTCCTCGGCTCCTCCAGCTGGAATCCACGAAAGAAGGGAACTTATTTTTTTATTCTTTTTTCCATTCAATAGATTTAAAACCCTGCAAGTTCGGCAGTTAAATGCATTTTAGACCCAAAGTGATGGAGGTCAGAGAGTCTCATACCTGCTACATGACTTCTATCATCAGCAGCTCAGCTTCTACATTTATTTTTATACCAACACTGTCACACAGAGCAGGCTGGAAAAACCATATTTTAACCCGTGTCTAGTCCTGAAATACTGACAGAGCATCAAAATGTCCAAGATTAACCTCTGAAAAACAGTCCAAAAGCAAAAAAAATTCACTTTACGATGAGATGAAACAGAAACAAGCATATGAATCATATTTAGGAGGCTGGAACGAATATAGTAAGTTTTTACGGGACACATCAGTTAAAAAATGAAGAATAACTTGAAACCTTCAGCAAACAAACCGAACCAGGACGGATTATTTTCATTACTGTTAATCAGCCTGTTACTTCACTGATTAACAGATTCATCACTTTGTCAACAAAATGCCAAGAAATTGTGGTAAAATCTTATTAAAGCTCGAGCCGAGTCCTCAGATCTCGTTTCGTCCAGCTGGGGATCAAAAATCATCACAGTAGATCCATTAATAAAGAGAATTTTTAACTTTTTTTTAATTTGAAAATGACTTCAATGATTAATCATTTTATGAAAATAGAAGCAAATTGTTCTTCTGTGTCTCTAAACTAAACGTGCTGAACTTGAGAGGAAGCAGGCTTTCAGGTGAACAGCAGCTTCAGACTTGTTGTCGCTGCACAGATTTGTTGTTTCAGGTGATAAATAACAGGTAAAACCCGTCTGCAGTGAGTCCAGGCAGGGCTCCGCTCAGAGATTGCTCAATAATCTCAACTGTAAAGGCATGTCTGCTGACATTTATCTGCCACTGAACCGAAGCTGGATGATCTCTGTCGCTCTCAGGTGTGTCCACTCTACCTGCCTCGTTCTCAGGTGCACTGGATACCTGAAATCAGTCTCTTCCTCTGAGCCAATTTAAAAACAATTAATCTAAAAACTCCTGCACTGGATTCCCATCAGACTTTGCAGGATTTGGACTCAGCGGTTGTGTAACCTGACTGGCCCTCAGTGAAGCAAAACTGGATCAAATCAGCGCAAAAGAATGACTCAGAAAAACCTGTTGTCATAACAACTGCGGAGTGAAGGACGATGTTTCCCCTCAGCATTTAAAAAAAACTGATTTCCGCCTGATTGTTCACAGCCGGAGCTGACATTTAATCACCTCACACGGAAAAAAAAAAACTCCGTTTCTGAGCGCGAGGAGGATTACATAATTTAGGATTAACAGCAGAGGTGAATTTTAAAATGTGCAGACAGACAAATGTCAGAAAATATCAGGTGGATTCAAACCAGGCTGGAAAAACAGACAGATTAAATGTTACAGACGCGTTGATGGATTATTATGGGATTAATATTGTGGATTTGAGGTGATAATCTGTGAAATCACAGGTCGATCGATCCGCGCTCACCTTGACGACGAGGAGTCTTTGAAGCAGTCGAAGCTGAGAGCCGCGAGGATCCTCCACAGCAGGTCCATGCCGGTTCCTCTCATGGTAACATGAAGATCTCAGCGACCTGCTTTCTGACCAGCGTCATTTTTTCTTTTTTTTACATAAAAATAAAAAAAAAACGCGACGCCGCCGAGTCTCCGCCGCCGCCGCGTTTCAGCTCAGAACTGCGACGCGACCCGAACAACCACGGCGCGTTTTTAAACCTGCGAATGAAGAGGATGAGCCACCATCATCATCATCTTCATCATCATCATCATCACCGTCCGCAGGCGCGTGAATGGAGGTAAACAAAGCGGCGCGCTCTGAATCCGCTCCTCCGTCTGAGCGCGTCTGAACCGCCGTCGATGCTCTCCGCCGCCGCCGCCGCCGCCGCCGCCGTCCTTCTCCTCCTCCTCTTCCTCCACAGCAGCAGCAGCAGCAGCGGCTCACAGCGGACGCAGGGGGGCGCAGCTGAGCTGTTTTCATTTGCATCAATCAGAGAGAATCAACCAATGAGCTCAAAGTGGAGCAGGAGGCTGAAAATGGCCTGAAATAATGACGAGCTTCAGAAAAAAAAGAGTTCATGTCGCTTCAGAATAAAAAAAAAATGATGGAAATAATCTCAGAAACATCTGGATGCTGCGCAGGTGCAGAAGTTTGTGATGTAATATCCGTTTAAAGAGTGAAAGCAGAACATTTCAACAAAAGGAGTATTTTCCTTTATTAATTGAAAACAGTTGTGCTGTTTGTTTAAATCCATCAGACCTATCTGCTGGACTGTTTTTGTTATTAAAATATCTACATTTAGTATAATAATCACTGTGATTAAACACTATTTTAATATATTTATAAATTTATTATCTTAAAAATATTAGCAACATCTCTATTTAAGTAGACATATAGGTTTATGCATTAAAAAAGTTTAAACCAGTATAAATTTATGTACAATAGGCTATGTGAAACAGTATTTTTTATTATTAAGGGTAGGATTTTATCATATACAATATAGTCTCATCAGCTGTAATAAAAGTAACTCAGCTTTAAAAACAATTTGCCATCCATTCTTTATTTTATTTTTCATTCCCACATATTACTTTCCGTGGGGTGGAGTGTCGCTGCTCCTCCTGCAGGCGGTGTCATGGCTCAGCGCTGACCTTTCTGTCGAGTCCACACTGACATTTTCTCAGCATCTCTCACTTCACTGCAGTCGTGTTATGTATGATTTGTGTTCTTGCATGAGACACTCAGGAAAAGACAGCGATGCATTGAGGTCCAGTTGTTCAGTTACAGTCCTGAAAAAGGGCACGAAGCTGCAGTTTCTTGAAAAAAAAAAAAGATGTAAAATGACACTTTCCTTCAGACAAAAACAGGACAAAAGGTCACAGATTTGACCCTGAAGGCAGCACGAGGATATATGATGTGTAATATATATATATATATAAACACTGTTTGGATTAAGAACCTATGATTAAGTTAAAAAAAAGTAGAAGTAAAGATGAACTGAAGCAGAACCTTTGAGACTGTAACTGGTCATTTTTTCACATTTTTGAGAAAAATTATTAAACATTATGGTTTATATGAAAAAAAAAACAAGGATTCTGTGGCTCAGAAAGCTGTTTTTAAACCTTCTGTTAGTCCTTAAATCAACACTTGGAGCAGTGTTTCTTCAGGTTGAGTTAATGTTTGCTCTCTAACATTTTTACCTTAAGCATTACATCAAACAACCACTAGATGGCGACAATCATTTGCCCTTAAACCAAACAAAAACTCAAACAGAAACAGTTTATCATGAAAAATCTTCTGCAGACATTTGAACACATGAACAAACTGTTCTGATTCGAATTAGGCTTCAATTTGCATCTGATATGTTTTTTACAAGAATCATTAAAGTTTTTAAAGTTACATTTAGTCAATTTCCATTAAAAAATCTTTAAATATTAGCTGAACTGCTCACTTACAGGTGTTTCTACTTGTCTTGTATTTGCACTGGAGGCATCAAACTTCATGTTGCATCACACACACAGATTAAACGGTGACACACTCAGTCGGTCTTAATTGAGCTGCTCCTCAGCACCTGTGCAGGTTTATATCATCTGTTTCCTCCTGAAGGTCATAACGGCGTTTACAGCAGCAGATAAGAACGAGCCGAGGCGCGTCAACAAACTGATCCTCCAGGAAATTTGATCCTGTTTGGAAATCAAAGTTTGTGTCAGCCAGATGAAACTCTGTCTTTTTGCTTTTTGTCAAATAAAATGCACTTTCGACACAGATAGCTGCAGATACACTCAAACAGCAGAGCTGCAGTTTGTTTCTGGAGGTTTGTTTTGGCTGAGATGATGATGTGGTGTGTCAGGACTGCAGGCTGCTGCAGCTGTTTTCATCTGTCCTGTTCTGTGTTTCACCAACCGCTTCGTCTGCAGGGCCAGAGATGGAGAGGTGTTACTTACACTCGCCTCCGTCTCTTGGCTGCAGTTTATTTTCTACATCTTTGCAGTAAACACACAGTGTTTCCACTGCACAGACGCTGCACAAGGAGCTCGATGGTGATTGGCTGACTGAGAAACCAACAGCTGAAAACAAACTCACTGCTTTTTTTATGGAAATTTTGACATCGTAGCTCCTGAAAAATGTCAAACATGTCTTTGGCAACTCTGTATTACAGATTCTTGTTGCTTATTATGCAGCAAACATGCAACCGTCACCGTGGGCATGTTAGCATGCTGACGTTAGCTCGTAGCTCACAGCAGAGCTGCTGACATGGTGACTCATTTCCAGCAGCTGCAGATAAACATCTACTGGTTCTGCTCTTTAATGTGAAACAAAGTGGAAAGAAGAAACGATTTCCCCCTGATTTCAGATTTCATTTAGCTGGTGGAAACATCCGGAAAGCACCACAGAAATAAAGAAATGCACCCAGAAATTCAAAAAAGTTACTGCAAATCAACATTTTCATGGCTCAGATTTAATAAACGTGATGCTGTTTGCTGGACTTAGTTTAATGTTCACTTTGTAACATTACAGCAGACATTTTGTGGCACATTTTGTAGACTTTAGTTATCAAATCCATGCTCTAAATAAACCTTACAAACATGATCACATCACATGATCTTTTAAACTCCTCCTTGTATCAGGAGCTCTGACACAAAGTTGCATCAGGCACTTTGAACCACTTTTGTCCTCTTTTCTCTGCAGCTGCACGTCCGTCTGCAGGTTGGTTTCAGGCTGCAGAGGCAGAGAGCAAAACTGTCTGTCTGCACACACCGATGCAACCTTCAGGGACTGACGGACAAACCTGCATCAGTAGGTTGATGATCATAGTCTGATGTTGTCTTTATACTTTCTGCAGATATTTAAAGGGTCCACATTCAGCAGAAAATCACTGATAAAACATGTAACACTTTCTTTTAACCGACATAATGAAGCAAACTGAGTCAGATTCACTTTGTCACTTCAGCAGTCAGGCTGGTCAGAGGACGGAGGCTCCGGCGCCTGCAGCAGATATCAGCCTTCAGCCCTTCAGGCCTCCTGATCAACAGATGAGCCAAACAGACAAAAGCAGCTGAAAACCTGAGGTGAGATAAAACTCCTCCTCCTGACGATCAGACGGCAGCTGGAGCGTCGGAGGAACCGTGACTGAGATACTGACGACATGACGGAGGCGGCCTGCTGACGTCAGGGCTTTTATTTTGAACCTTTTTTTTTTTCTGACTGGATGTTTAACAACTGTCCTCTAACGTCTTTGTGTTCGCTGGTTAGCAGCTGTTTGCAGCACAAAAGCTCTGATCAGCTGACAACGGCCTCGTCAACACCAGGCGACAGACGAATTTAACAACCAGCTGGTGAACAAAGTGCAACATTCAGTCATCGAAGAGTCCGATTCAGCCTTCAGTAGCTGCCGGAGACCAAAACAGAGCTACAAAGAGAGAATACTGGACTCACAGTTCATCAATCAGGTGGCTGTTTGCTAACAACTGTGAGAAGAGAGACGAGAAATCAGCCACTGAGTGCTGCTGAAACTGATTTGTGATTGAGGCCTCAGGCCAAAATTCATCTTGTGCACCAGAACTTTTTTACTGTAGACATCTTTGTGTACATTCAGGTGCGAACAATAAAAGGAATAATGGCTGAATTTTAATGTAGCTGCCTCAGTTTCAGTTGTCACTTTGTCAAGGTTTACTGAGACACTTGAATGCAACAGAAACTTTGCTAAAGTGATTAGTTACACCTGTGTTTTACCTGCGATGATGAACAACGACTTTGCACAAAATCCACAGTCAAAATTTGCATTTTTATCCGGACAACTTTAAAGGTTTTATTTGTAGTTTTCACTGAAATCCTTAGAAATCATGCAGATTTATTTTGCCACAGAATTTCCAATAATTATCAATATGGGTCTGAAATTTGTGTGTCAGTTATGAGAAACACCATCAACTCTCTGATACTGATGAGAAAACTGATGTAAAAACTCCTGTCATGAGTCTCAGTGTTGTTTTTCAGACTTCACGCTGACCTGTGATGTTTTTACGCTGCAGTCACATTCACACCTCCGCTTGTTGTCCACCAGGGGCGCCCTTCTGATTTTTTTTTATCTTTACTCTTTAACATGGCCAATTATACGCACGAGCTCAAGCACGTGCAGGGAGAGGCTCGCCTTGCACGGTTCATTGCACCAACCATTGGCTGCATGTGGAGTCAAAGTCTAACGGAGATGAGCCGAGCGCGAGCGCAGGGTGGAGAGCGCGTTCTCCACCTGCTCGCGCGCGCGATCCTGAATAAAGTGTCACTGTCTGATAATTAAGCTCATTAATGACTGAATCAATCAGGAGAAAAAAAAAATAAATCACCTGCACCGGTTTGAGTCTCATGCAAACCAGCAAACCCCCCTCTGCTCTCCGGGAGGAATGGTGTCTGCTGGAGGAGGAGGAGGTGGAGGAGGGGGCGGTGTCTCCATCCAAGAGGGATGCTGTGTAGTAAGTGAGGGGGGCGGAGGAGGGAGGGAGGGAGGGAGGAGGGTGCAGCTCTCCGTTACTACGTCAGTGAACATCACAGGGCGCACAGGACCTTTTTGCTTCAGGTACTCGGGGTGACTCCCTGCACGCGCGCGCAGAAAAAAAAAGCCCGTTTCACCGTTAAACCGCGCTGACCTTCCGACCGAAAGGTAAGAAGCTCCTTCATCCACCTTTTAAAGGCTCGTTTTAACCTCAGTCTTCCTTTAAACGCATGAATTACCGCATTTCCTCCTGCTGTTATCCGCTGTGCGTGCAGGTGCGATAACACGCAGATTTTTTATGTGTTTGCCGCAAAACTTGACGTTAATTTCATCATGAAAACGAGTTAACGGGCCCGAGCTGCGCAACGCGATGACCCCTAAACCCGAACCCGAAGGGGAAGCGAGGAATTATTCGAGAAATGCATGAGAAGATGCTGTTTTTTCCTTTGAAATGTCGCGTTCAGATGAGGATTTAAAGATTTCTAAGTGCGGATTTTGTGGAAATGCGCCCTTTGCGCTCTTGTTCTTGGTCGTTAAGAGCGCGTTAAGAGCGATCATCATCACCATCATCCTCCTCCTCCGGGCGCAGAGGACTCTCTGTGATGGGGGGGAGGGGGAGGGGGGGCTGAGAGGTTAGGAGTGTTGTGTTTTAATGTCATTAATCGACACACGAGACTCTCCTCCGGTTTATTGCTCCATTTGTTCCCGATCAGCGGCGGTTTGGGCATCGGTGCCCTTGCGCCTCTCCGCTCCGCTCCTGTCTTCTCATGCACCGTCATAAATGTGTGATTCTGCCTCAGGGGCCACTCTGTTTTCCTCAGATTGTGTAAAAGTTATCCCGCTTTTTTTCATGCTGTCACATTGAATTTGCAGCACGTAAACGCGGGCTGAGGCTCCGGTGCAGCTCCGGTGCAGCTCCGGTGACCCGTCCTGCGTCGTGCGCTAAAATGACCTTGTAGAATCCCGGCAGGGGAGAAATGTGATGGAGAAACGGTGATGGGCATTTCCTCCCGCTCTGCTCGGTGCTTCATGTCAGCTGCTCTCAGCTCGAAGGACGTTTGTTCATGCAGCCATAATGTCATTTAACTCCAGTTTGAATGAGCATGAGCAGGAACAAGCTGCAGGAAAATGAAAGATGCTGCATGTTTGTAGTCTGTTCTGTGTTTTGTTTTTTTTTGGAGGTGATGCGTTTAAAAACTTGGCCTGTCTCATGTCTGGTCCCAGCGGCAGCCATGATTGCAGCTCAGGCAGTTTGTGAGCTATTAATAAAAGCAGCAGCCCACATGGAGGGTGGCAGCGGACCTGCAGGACTGACAGGCCTCTGTGATCACATGTGGTTTATGGTTTGTGATTCAAAAAGCCTGACACACTTTCAGCTTCTTAATTAGCTCCGGTAACATCTCTGCCTTCACACTCGGTGCATCAGCTCCTGCATTTACACAAATCTGATGTTTCCTGTGTGCAGTTTTGTTTTTTTTTAAGTGGATCGTGAACCGACTGCTGCTGAATTTGACAACTAAATAACAACAGCAGCCATTAAATTGAGGGATCACTCTCCTGTTTTTGTGTCGTGGTCATTCAGTGTTGATTCGTTCATGTGCATCGATCCATCAGTCCATTTTCCACACCTGCACGGTGATGTTGTGCCAAAGCTTAATGCAGGTTTCCTCTGAAGCTCCAGGAGGAAAAAATGCATAAGCCAGAAAAGGAATTCAAACCCTTTTTACATCTAAAAACCATCATTTGAAGATTTCAGTTGTTTTGCTGTGACTCAACATCCACCTTCGCAGTGCAAAGACACAGATTGCTGCAAAGCAAAGTCTGAGATTTAAAACATCCCCTCTATAAATTAATTCAGAGTATTATTCACTGTTGGATGTCAGATATTTGCTGGTTGCAGCTTCTAAAATGTCAGAATTTGACGCTTTCTGTCTCAAATGTGACAGAAAAATGAATCCTTGAGTTCCTATCTCTCTGAATACATCAACTTGGACGGTGGAAAATCATGATGGTCATTTTTCCACCATTTTCTGACATACAGACAAAAAAAAGAAGAATCTGCAGAATACTGAATAACAGAGACGTTGCAGCTTTTTCTGTGAAAGAGTCTGTGAACTCAGTCATGTTAGCAGAGTTGGAACAGAAGTCTGTGCTGCTGAACTCTGACATGAGGAGAAGAAGCATCATTTGTTGGAAAAAAAGACATTTTGAACCTTATTTTGGGGTGAAACTGATCTTCAGCTCTCTCCCCTCTCAGTCTGCTGGTGTTAGACAGAATTACTGCCTGGCTCGGTTGCTGAGATGGAGACTCGCCCAGAAGGACTTTATTGATCACAGAAATAATCATTAGCAGCAGCCGTTAGTCTTTCAGTAACACGACTCCGTCTTGCAGCCAGAGGCAACAACAGGTTGAACTGTGTGATTAAATCTTTTAAACGCTCTGAGCTGCAGAGCGTCGGTCGCAGGTGAGGCCGACGTTCCCCCGTTTGAAGCCGCCGTTCAAACGGCTCGACACACCGGAGCTCCACTCCACGAAACCAGGAGGAGCTGAGGGAGCTGCTCTGTTTGCCGTTCTCATTTTCCTGCCGGCTGCCTCTGCTGATTGGGCCTCGCTCCGGTCCGTCCGCAGAGATTAGAAGTTACAACTGGCCTCCTCCTCCTCCTCCTCCTCCTCCTCCTCCTCCTCCTCCTGCAGCTGCCGGACGCATTAGCATAACATCTGAAACCAAACACAGCTTTTCCTCCTCGACCGTCACATCCGGATGTTGTGAAGATCAGCAATTAGCACAGATGTTCTGACGTTCAGCTCGGCGCTTCAGAGGGACGTTGGGTCATTTCTGCTGCATCCAAACAGTTTGTGGCTCGAGATGAAGCTGAAGAAACTTCCCTCCGTGTTAAAGATTCACTGCGAGGCTTCAGAGATGATCGATGGTCTCCTGTCGTCTCCGGCCGGTCGGGTCGAAGCTGCTTTAAGTGTCAGACTCATAAATTTCTTATTAACAACCGAGGGAGCGTCAGTTTGTGAGGAGCGTCTGACCGCTGTCTTCTGCTTCTGCAAACACATTATTAACAGTCATCGATCTTTTTTTTCCTCTTTCTACATTTGTGAAAAGTCTGTCTGCATCTTAATTAACTGCAAATGTTATTTCACAACTCTCAAACTGCAGAATAAACTTATATTGGTCTCTTAGGACCATTTAAATTGACGCCAATACAGAGAAAAGCAAATATGGTTTCCAAAAAATACATTTTAAAGTTTAAATTAACATCTTTCACGTATTTCAATCCCTAAAATCTTCAAGGATATCAAAGTTACCTTTGCTAGTTCTGCATGAAAAAGCAAGTAAGCAAATTAAATAAGTGAAGAGGTTAAAAGGTGAGAAGGTTGTGCTCTGTCTCATACTGAGCCTCTATTTTTCTGCTAATTAGTATCTAATTGCAAAGTCAGTTTGGAGAACACCTTGAGGAAATAGTGTTGAAATGATGAAACCTGTGAAATAAATCCTCTCTTGGTTTGTGCGAGTGTTTGGCAGATCGATGTCGAACGCAGCAGATGACAGAAGAAGCTGCAGCTTCTGCAGAAAACACAAAAAAGCTTTGATGCACTGAGACGCAGGAGCAAAGCTTGTAGTGACGACCGTTTAAAACACACGACCGTTAAAGAAACATCAGACTCTTTGTTCACAGAGAGAGAAGAGCTGCAGCCGAGCGTCTGCAGAGGGTGATGGTCTTCACATCTGCATGGAGTTTGTTCAGGAAGATTTCACTTTCTGCTCGGAAACAGCAAAACTGCCTTAAAGCTCGTAGTTAACTAGCTAATTTATCATCTCAAGGTCATTTAATCTTTTTTTAAATTGTGTTATTGCAGAGTCTGTAGCTGTTCTGCTCAGGTTCAGTGTGAAACCTGCTGGACTGGTTGAATTTTAAACATTAACGGTCCTCAGACGATGAGCTCTGATTCCTCTGCTGATCCTCTGACTTTTTCTGCACCACAGTGGAGTTTAAATGTGCAGTTTGGAGTGAAATATCTTGATAACTACTGACATGAAAGTTAGAACAAACATTCTTGTTAGTTTCAGGATGAATTGCAATTATTCTAGTCTCTTTTGCCTTTTTTTTGGCGACGGCATCAGGACAGAATTTGAATTTCACACCTGCAAAACACGACTGAGCAGCACTTTGTGTTTTGTACCAGTTAGCGAATGTTAGCATGCTCGTACTCTGAACCAAAATGTGAACAGGTGGTGATCAGCATGCTAACATTGTCACTGATGTTACAGAGCTGCTGTGCATGAACGCAGCGCTGCAGAGCTGCTAACATGATGTGAGCAGATAAATGAACTCAACAAAAGCTGATCGCATGTCTTCTTCAGTTTACTTCATTATCTGGTGTTATTGTGTCAGTAGTGATTCATTTGTCACATTTTCATCGAGAATTCAGTTTAATTTGTGTGTTTTGTTGGTTCTCTGAGGGTCAGTCGTTTTCTAACAATGTAAAAAAGACTTTTTTAGATGACTGAAGGTCACAACACCATTAAATCCTAAACACATTAACCAGAAGTGATGCTAATGTGCCAAACATCAGAAAATTGGCACTAATGTGTGCAACTGGTCCGAGCTGCAGAAACCCGTTGAGTGCATGCAGCTGTGTTTTGCACAAGAGTTTTTTTTATTTTCTGCAGGTTTTAATAAGCTGCACTTGTCAGCCGTCCTCAGTCTGACTCCTCTTCAGTCCATTTTGCAGCCAGCGAGAAGCCAAAATGGATGCAGAGAGCTGACGTCACTGTGTTTGACATGGTGTTGCTCGCCGCCTTGGTGCCACCACGGTGACAGTGCACACCAAGAGCCCAAACAGGGAAACAATGACGTGACTCATGTCGGGCTGCAGATTCTCCCCCGAGGGGAGGAGGAGGAGGGGGGGGGGGGGGGGGGGGGGTTTTAACCCGGGGAGGAGATTTTACCCAGTGAGTCCAACAACCAATCATCACACCCTCCTCTCAGGCTGCTGCTGCTGCTGCTGCTGCCGTGTTGTTGGCTGCGATCGGCCTGAAGCCATGCAGGAACATGCTGCAGCTGAAGAAAACTGTCACTTCCTGCGTGCCTCTGTGCAGATGTCACGCTGCGGTTGGTGCTGATGAGCAGGAACTTCATCTGGGAAGAAGAAGAGCTTTTTTTTTTTTTTTTATTTCCATCGCACCAGTGCATCATTGCTAAAGGGCCAAGTCGACACCTTGTGGCCAGATAACAAGACATGAATAATTGATGCTTCCCTCACACAGCCCCCCCCCCACCCCCCGCCTTAGAGCTCAGACCAGAGCAGCTGATAGAAAACTGATGGATGAGGATGGAGAAAACTGCTCCTGGATGGGTGAAGTTCAGATTTATTAGATTTTACAGGTTTTGTTTGGGCCAAGATGAGCAAAGGCCTGCGTGTGTCTGCAGCGATCGCAGGAAAATAAGAATTATTGTGTTTTCATTATCTTACAATGAACTTTTTATAGCTGAAGAGGGAGCTTGACTTCTTCCATGAAGTCCACCATGTTTCTACAGAAGAAAGAGAAGAAAGAGGCCTCCAACGAGGCGGTTATGGTCATCATAGATCCTCCTCTTTGCTTACAGAGGATGAAGATGTGAGAGATTTTCAGCGATCCGCAGCCTCACAGCTCGATCCGACTGAATCCTACAAACCTTTAAGTCAAGCCTGAATTTCAGTAAAAACCAGTAACAGTGATGTTTCTACACCGACAGCTTCATCAGTGTCAGTGGACAATATTGATTTAACCTTTGACCTCTCTTAGTACTTGCTTAAATTAACCAACTTCAAGAGTTTCAAACCTTTTCACCCACAGATAAACATGTATGCAGATCGTTTCCTTTCAGAATAAAAGCATTAATACTCTGATAAATATGTAACTTTTACTGCAGGAGCAGATTACTGCAGTATTTCACAGAGTAGCTCCAGACTACAGTCATGGAAGAGGCACAGCGGAGCTTTAAAGCTAAATGCTAACGTCAGCATGCTGCTAACATTTTCTCAATGAGAAGGCTGTAATGCTGATATTTATTAGTGTTAAACATCTTATTTTAAAGTGCTTGCATGCTAATTTGACTTTATGATGGCGCTATAAGGAAAGACGGGATCACAACAGTTATTAAGATTCACTCTGAGGAGGACAGAAATGTTTTTATCCAGTTTATTAGCATTTTTACCAGATAAATAAGAGGATTATTGAAATAATTTGAGGTCCCCTCGTCTGGTATCTGTTTATCTGTACACATGAGGTGGCAATGACTTATATTTTACTGAATTAGTTCAGATCTCGGACAATATTTCAGCTAAATTTCAGACAATGTCCCTCTCCTTTAAAGCCATTTTGCTAAAATTCCCTGAAATGCGACTGGACACCAGGTGTGAAAAACGATGTAAAAGCTCCACATAAGTTGATACTCAGTCAGCAGTTTGGACAGTTTGTTTCCGTTTGCTCAGCAGTCTGTTGGTCCTCCCACGGTTAATGTCTTTCAGTGAATGTAAAGACTTGATGTAGATGTTTTGCAGACAGCAGCTTCGTCTCTGCCTTTTATTTTGGCGAGGCCGCGTAGGAACGATCTCCTGTGAGCCTTTAATGGCAGCCGGCAGTGTGCTTCTTAATAAGCGTAGGTGTTTATTGAGTGAGTCTTTGGGGTGGGGGGGGGGAGGAGGATCTCCGAGCAGAGCGAGCATGTGGGCTGTCCTGACCCGACCCAGAATGCAACGCTCCTGATGCACTAATGAGAGCCGAGAGGACTCTCCGACTGACTGTCAAGTGCTGCAGCATGAATTCAAAATCAGGTTTAACTGCTGTGAGCTTCTGGGTTATTTCATCTCAGCGGGCTGTGAAGGATGATGGGAAAAGATGATAAAATCAACGTTTTTTTTCTTGTTGTTCAGTTGGAACGGTGTTTTGTAAGAAAAATCACTGCAAAATGATTCACTGAAACTAAAAAAAACACTCGATGAAGTTGTTCCAAAAACAGTTTTTGAGTAAATGAGTCACTCTGATGTTGTGGATCATCTGAAGTGCTGCAGGTGGAAAGAAAACTGGCCGTCGCTTCGCAGCGTTTTGTGTTGCTAAGAAACTATGTGAAGATTTTTTTGTTCCAAAATGTCACATGAACGAAACCTGAGACGCCCACTCGAACCGTGAAAAGCAGACCGAGAACGTCGTGTGTCGTTCGAAGAATCGAGAAAATTACTGAACATAAATCTCAAGCTGATGATTTGTTGTCTTTAACCGCCGAGTCGGGAAAAAAAATCCACGAGGAGAAAAAATTACTGACGAGAAATCAGAGACGTCAAGAGAAATGAATTCATTATCAGCCATCTGCAGCTCTGAGGATTCAACTCGGACCGAACCGCTTCCATTTATCAGAACACACACACACACACACGCTGCTGTAATTTCTCACTTTTCACACACACACACATAAAACACACAACTATCATCGCTCATGCTCGTCGCTGTCACACTCGCCAACTGCAGCATCTGTGCCGTCAAATGAGCAGCAAGATTCAATTCAGTGTGTAAACGTGTGAATAAAAGTGGAGAAGCAGAAACACAAAAACCTGCAGTGTAGACGCAGTGTGTGTGTGTGTGTGTGTGTGTGTGTGTGTTGATTTTTTATACTTATTGACATTTGGTTGTTTCATCTTTATGTAAAATCTGTCGTTGAATTCAATAATTTTAAGAAAAATGTCATTAAAAGATGCAGGAATACATCAGATTACTTCTTGGATTGAGATAATCTGAAGCCTAATCTCAATCTTTTTTATAAAAAGAACATGCAGGCAGATTCTCCTGCTAATTTAATGCATTTTTTTCTCTCATCTGACATTTTATTGACCAGACAACTGAGAAAATCAGGAGCAGATTAGTGGATAATGAAGACAACGGAGAGTTGGTGGTGTGTGAAGTCGTGTGTTTGTGTGTGTGAACCTGTTAATCTGCGTGGTGATGAAAGCTGAGGTTATATTTGGAGGCAGGAATGACTCATCCTGGAAGCAAAAACGAGGGCTGCTAATTGGATGCAACTTTTAAACGAACCTGAGAAAAAATCCACCTGAAGCACAAAGAGCTCAGAGACGTTTCAGAGGCCGTTTCACCTTTTAGAAGGAAAACTAGAAGGAAACCTGAGTGAAACATCTACTGACGAGGACGTTTTAAAGATGCATCTTTATCACTTTTTTCAATCAAAGACAATCAAAGACTTTCATTTTACACAGATTACAGTCCCTCCAGGAATTCGCGATGTTGCGATCGCAACAATTAATGCAAATTCAACCAATCTCTGTGAATTCTGCGCG
>JAPZDY010000025.1:4851640-4868063 GCA_029783645.1 Ctenochaetus hawaiiensis
GCGCAGAATTCACGGAGATTGGTTGAATTTGTGTGAATTGTTGCGATCGCAACATCGCGAATTCCTGGAGGGACTGATATTGGTATAAAATTGGTGCACAATGAACAAAAAAGGGTCTTTTTTCAATAAAGCACAAAAATGCACTTTATCAGTTGCACATTTCTGCAACCGGTGATTTTTACTGGTCTTAAAAATCCCATACGGGTCGGGCCTCAACCATAAGTGTGCTATTGTGACCCCAGCAAAGGTCTCATTACCTTAAATAACCCAAATCTAGATGTTTCTGTGCTAAAAGCCAGACAGGGATTTGTGTGCTCTCCATGTGTGTGAGTGTGTGTGTGTGATCATAAAGGTCAGTTTCAAACTCTGCTGTTTAATTTGAAGGACATCTTGAGCTTTTCACGAACCTGAATCTGAATGTGATTCATCAGTTTTTCACACTCAGATCACCTGGAAGCGTGTTGGACCAGGTTTTCTTTGTGGACGTTTCAGCACCTGGACCTCAAACTGCTTTCACCTCATCTTATTTTTTTTAGTTTGCTAAATCCTCACACACACACACACACTCAAACACACACACATGTGGGGCTAATCTGACAGCCGTCCTTTTGCAGAGCAAGACAACAGTTTCAGGAGTGTGAGTGACGAGGAATGTCCCATTGTGCAACGTCTTTGTGACATGCAACACCTCTTCATAGCTCGGCAGAGTGAGACGGCGTTGTTTGCCAAAGGAGACCACATTCTTTTCCTGGAACACGGGTTGACACAAGTTCGCAGGGAAAACTAGCAGTTTGAGGTCAACACCTTTTTGTGCAGAGGTTTTTTTTTCTTCTTTTTACTCGGAGGACAGGCTAGAATTAAAAGCATTTTTTTTTTATAACGCTCCTGAGTGATTTGACCTCTCGTTTTTCAGACGCGGTGCGTTCAAGCGCCACAGCTGCTGCCGCCGCCGCGTGCATGCGAGGCGACAGGTGATGCACAGTTGAAAAGCATTATCCATAAAAAAAACCCGTTTCTTTCACCTCCACCTGTCTCTTTATGTGAACCACCTCTCTCTCTCTCTCTCTCTCTCAGGCTCTATTCAAACATATTGAACTCCGCACCTTTCCCCTCTTTCCTCCCCTCCCCCCCCCTCCGCCGCCCTCAATCTCCCTTCTCTTAACTTATCACCTCTCACGCTCTCCCTCTCTCCACCTTATCTCGCCGTTCACCCTTTTACCTCATTTTTTTTCCCTCACACGTGGCCCCTTTTGCATTTTCATTCCCTCCCTCTCCTCCCCCCTCCCTCCCTCCCTCCCTCCCTCCCTCCCTCTGTGTAACAGTAGATGGAGTTATTAGTCAGACAGTGGGGATGACTGAACAGGTGTTTTCCAAATGGGCCTTTGAGCGCTCGCCGCATCATCATCGCTCCACAAGGGGAGGGGGGGTCGGGCATTTGTGTGTGTGTGTGTGTGTGTGTTTTTTTATGTGTATGTGTGTGTGTGTGTGTGTGTGTGTGTGCGTGTGTGGCCTCTGTGTGCCCTTTTCGCCTCAGGCTGAGCCATTTGCCAGCAGAGGGAGGGAGGGAGGAGGGGGGCTGGAGATGTTAGTGTATATATTCATGTGTGTGTGTGTGTGTGTGTGTGTGTGTGTGTGTGTGCATGACATACGTAGGTGTGAAGAAGTGTTATATCTTTACCAGCTGCTGCTTGTCATTACTCGTTGATGCACAACAGCGGCGCCGAACGGCCTTGGCCTCGGCCGCTTTCCACCGCTCGGCCGAAAAAGACGAGCGCTGACACATTTAAGAGTCGCAGAAATGTTCCCGTCTCCGCACGTTTCTCCCCCTTTGACCCCCCCATTCTGCAAAAAAAAACCCGACACTTTTGACATGCACAGTTTCACTCTTTCTCGTCTGTCTTCGTTTTTTTTTCTCCTGCGAGCTGTTAGGTTCCACTTTGCTCTCCGTGCAGGCCACGCAGAGGCCAGAGACCAGGTCTGCATGTGTAGCAGGCCTCTTAAATCATGAAAGAGTAACACCAACCTGATGACAGATATATAGGAAGCGTTTGTGAAAAGCTGTTAGCATGACTGAGATGAAGACATGCGTAAAAGAGAAGGAAACGCTGGAAAACAGTTGCATGTTCACAGATTAAAAGTTCAGAAAATCTCACCTTCATCCCTCTTGTTCTTCTTCAGCTGTACAACGAGGACGCACATCGAACTCCCAGAGCAGCCCGGGGCAGTACCTGACCAACGGCACCGACCCGTACAACAGCCAGCCGTACCTGTCCGGCTTCATCTCCCTGCTGCTGCGCGCCGAGCCTTACCCGACGTCCCGCTACGGCGCCCAGTGCATGCAGGGAAACAACCTGATGGGCATCGAAAACATCTGCGAGCTGGCGGCCAGGCTGCTGTTCAGCGCCGTCGAGTGGGCCAAGAACATCCCTTTCTTCCCCGACCTGCAGCTCATGGACCAGGTGAGTCAGCCCACCTGGATGACTGAATGGATCTGACGTGAAAACATCCAACCAGCAGCTTCAAAGCTTAAATGCATTAATTTGCTTTCTTGTTTTGAATTAAGCCAAGAATCTAGCTTAGCTTTTGCAGGAGCACTGTGTGCTTCTCAATAATGACCCGAGTCCTGAACTTTTTGTATCTGGGATCTTCAGATGCGGAGCCAGGTTCTCGTCATGTTCTCAGTCTCTGTGCTAAGCTAAGCTTATTAGATGCTCCCTGTCGGCCTTCTTTACACTTACATGAGTATTTTTTCAAAATGTAGCATTTTCTTTGCTCTTTGGTTCATCGTTCACACTCAAAAGCAGCTTTAAGTCACTGAAAACAGACCTTTTGGAGAACTTCTCTCACAGGCGGGTAGATTTGACATCAGATTATGTGTCACTATCTCCTTTGTGTACATGAGGAAACATGGCGCTGGTGCTCCACCTTCTCACAGGACACTTTTTACATGTTTGCACATCCATGCACAGTCACTTTTTTATCCTGTTGAGGAACAGATTTGTCAAAATGCAGAAGTTACTGCAACATAATCCAACACTCGCAGCCTTTGTCGCCAGTTTTGTGCAAAACCAGTTTGATCCTCAGTTACTTGAAGCCCACAAGATCTTTTCAGGCCCCTGATTGGCCAACATCAGGTCCGGTTCGGGTTATATCGCCTCCTGTTGGTTTGGCATTCTCTTGACAGCACTTCAGTTGTGTTTTTATGTTCTTTTTTTGGATAAATCTGTGTTTTTAAGAAAAAACATGCACATGTGGACTCAAAGTTAGCATATAGAAATGAGATTGTATCAACTTTTATCATTTAAATCTACAAAAATGTAAATAAGTGCATCTAGGTTTTAAAAAATTACAGAAATGTTAACATTTGTTTGCTCTGCACATCTATCAAAACTTCTTTTATATGAACTTCACTCCATAAACATAATTAAATCCTCCTGTTCCACTTAATTTAAAACCTAAAGAGAGATCTAATTGAGCTTATCGGGGCTTTTTCCTTGCTCGTGTGTGTTAAAAATCATTTAGCGGCAGATAAAAAAAGAAATCTGTTCTGTAATTATTCGGCGGAGGCACGAACAGGCAGCCGTGACATTCAGTATGAATAGACTTGACATGGACACAGCACGTGTGGATTTATACAAGCTGTAAAGTCTTGGCACGGAGTAATCGTCTGACCTATAAATATTCACATGCACCTTGAGCAGACACAGTCATCACAAATATGTGGAGCTATAGCTGCAGCGCCGTGTCATTAATATATCATTAACCTTGTGTCAACATGGATCCGTCCTTTCTCTCTTAGCAAGCGCTCCACTCTTCTACCTTCTGCATTTATTACGAAGGGTTTTTCAACCAAAAGATTCTTTTTAAACCGTCAACAAGTGTTTTGTGACTAAATAGTTGAACTTTAAAACATTTTGCAGCTTTAAAGCACTTGAAAACTTCTCTGTTTGCTTTTAAATTTCATTGCACAGATATCACAAAGAAGACAAACAACGCTAATCGTCATTAAACTCATTATGACCCCGTTAAGCTCTAAAATGATCAGTTGTTTAAACTCACCTCATATTAAAAGCATATTTCTCTCTGTCATAACGCAGCCGGTCACATCCTCTTGTAATCTTTATGACCTTTCAAACTAACAATAAACACTTCATCACATTGATTCTCCATCTCTGTCTGCGCGCGAACGCTTCCTCCTTCCTTCACTCAGCCCGTTTATCGCCTGTCGGGATGAACTTGAGCATGAATGGAGCTCCTGTCCTGTTTGCTCCTGATAATGTGACCTGATTTTGACCATCTGACGCTAGTTTGGATTATCACGTCCCTTTACACTTTGAATTAATCTGTGTATTTGAGTTATTGAGTTACAGTGTGGTTCATCCTGCAGCGCTGCAGCCAGGAAGTGTGCAAACCTTCTTTAATGTGCTGTAACATTTTCAAATCGATTTAAGTCTGAAGACACAATTTAGTGTTAAGAAACGATTCTTTATGTTTATTAGTTTCATATTTCTACAATTATTATCATAGGAGTCACAAAGGAGTCATTTTATTGTCTTTATTTGTTTATAATCTAAAAAATATTTCTTTTCTTACCTGTAATAACAACTTTATGCTCCCTGTATCCTAGGTGGCGCTGTTGCGTATGTCATGGAGCGAGCTGTTCGTCCTCAACGCGGCGCAGTGCTCCATGCCGCTCCACGTCGCCCCTCTGCTGGCAGCGGCGGGCCTGCACGCGTCGCCCATGTCGGCGGAGCGCGTGGTGGCCTTCATGGATCACATCCGGGTCTTCCAGGAGCAGGTGGAGAAGCTGAAGGCCCTGCAGGTCGACACGGCTGAATACTCCTGCCTCAAGTCCATCGTCCTCTTCACCTCCGGTGAGTCGGAATCATAAACGACAGAGAGTCAGAGGGAAACTGCATGAAATATCAATGTGATTAGCCTATAACTTGACACTGAAGCAAGATGTTGACTGCAGATTATTCAAAAGTTTATAGATTTTTTTCAATTTATGACCAATGAAAATCAAAACCATCAAAGTGTCAAAGTATAAATGGTTTGGGTTTGGAGATACGTCACCTCAGACCTCCATTCTTATAGATTTTACATCTTATTGACACATTTTTTTGCATTGTAGATGAACCAAGTTTACATTACTTTTGCAAACTCATATCACGGTGTCATAATATACCAATTTTAACCCCAACTGACCCCAGACCAGACTTTCCTATAAATAAAGAGAAACCTTGCACATAAAAAAACAAGGAAAAATCTCAGGATTTCAAAGAACAATCATGCAGGAAAGGCATGAAAAAGGAAAGGAAAAAACAGGGCACAGTTGCAGCAGTTAATGTCAAAAAGAAGCTTAATAACAGCTTATTATTGGATTGAATTCTGTTATAAAAAAAAATTAAAAAACAGTCATTTGTTGAGACTAACTGAGGTTAATTGCACTTTAAGTGAGAGAAAAAAGTTAAAGATTCAAACATTTTTGAAGGAAAGCAGACATCTAACTGGCTCTTTTCCTTCTGCACGAAGTCAGACTCAGAGAGGATTATGGGTCGATCCTTGTCGACAAAAACGTCACCTTTCTCCTGTGAGTGACTTTACTGTCGCTCAGACAGAAAGGCAGGAATCAGCAGGCAGATGAGCTGATTTCCTTTGGCGCAGGAACATTCTGTTAATTGGTTTATTCACGTCAACGAGGACACTTAAACGCAGGGTATCAAAGTAAGTGTAATCGGCTTAACCTGGTTTAGAGAAACGTCCAGTTGGCGGGTCAGTGAATGCACCTGAACGTGGCCGTGGTGAACTCTTGCCGCTAAGAACTTGACCTCATGCTCCTACATGTCGTGCAAAAGTGGCGCAAATATTCGTCAGCTGTTAACAAACTTACGAAGATTAGACTCAAAGTTAACGTTAAGAGTGACGGACTCAAAGCCGTTATGATTGATCTTTTATCGAAGTCTTTCAGACTCAACAAATTAAATCTGTGGCTGAGAAATCAAAGAGTCACAGATTTAAACTGACAGAGGCGACAAGCTTTTATATTAGTTAATGTTTTGTAGCATAGTTTTATAAAAGGTGCAGAAATGAGGTGTTTAGTTTCCATCATTCTGATTGGAGCTGAAGCTGAAATACACTCGAGACGACTGCAGAGTCTCAGAAAGATTAAAACACAGTCTGCAGCCGAAACATCCAGAGGAAGAAATGAAATGCACATCAAGAGCACATAAATAAGTGAATCTCCAATCGTTTCCTTTGAGCAAAAAATCAGTTCAATCATTCAGGAAACAACACAAATGACTGCGAGCTGTCGAGCAGATGCATCTGATGCTGGATCAGTTTGTGTGCACGAATATCCAGCAAAACGCTTTACAGCCTGCAGCATGTGAGCAGATAAAAAATTCATGTCGGCATCCCACTTAAACGTCTGGTCATCCTGTCTTTGTGCACGGGTGGACTTTGTGAAATAAGCAGCAGAATTCTTAAAATAAATCTCATGAGTGAAATGATGTAGAAGATCCGGAGTGAAGAAGAGGAAGCGAGCATCGCCCACAATCACAGCCGACGTTAAATCTGGATTTGATGCCAAAATACGTTTTTTAAATCCTTCAGAGCTGCAGCCTGTGAGCATTTACATTACATAACATCTGTGTCCACATGACAAAGGGCATTTAACACACACATTAACCAAAGGCAGCAATGAAACACATTTATTTTTAAAACGATTTCAAATGAACAGCATTATATTTAACTAAAAGACACTAACAGTTTGTGCAAATGTTCGTTTTTTTCCCTCATGAAAGGGCTGATTGTTGAGAGAACCAAACTCCCGTCTCTGGTTGGAATATTTCGACTCTTACTTGATGATTTAACTGCGTTACTCATACGGTTTCAAAGCCAGAGAGACATTTCTTCACTCTTCTGTGTTGCAATCCATTCGGAATTCACGGAGACAAACTTTTCAACTGCACTTAACCCGCAACCTTTTCACCTTCGCTCGGCCTGACCGGGACGTGACCTCCAACGCTGCAGCAGATATCGTCTCATTGGCTCCATATGTAAATGCTGCTGCTGCAGTCCTCCCACCAGTCAGTCATGCTCTCTGCCCCTCATGAATTTGACTGTAACTTGATCGCTCTCTCTACTGTAAAAAGCCGCCGTTGACCCCACGAGTAGCTGCTTGTGTCTCACTTAAATCACTTCAGTTGCCAGAACGAACTGTAAGATTATACTTTTGTATTTATCTCAGCGCTTCTTTGCGAAACTGCACGTTTGGGGAAAAAGGCTGATAGACGAGGAAAGTTTTAACTTACATTGTACTTTTTTTCATTTGTATGAATGCACACATGCGATCTGAACCCACAACTCCATATGTTTGCTTCATCTAAACGAAAAGGAATCCAGCTGCTGTGATCTGCTAAAACTTCTTCTCTGTGACATTTAAGCTTTTTACTTGAATGAAATCCACATCTTAGCTCATGGAATTATTATAAAAAAAAATCATAATTTAGACAAAAAAAACTGACCTTTACGTCAGTGCAGATTTGTCTTTTCCAGGCTGTTTGCAAGCAAACAGAGGACTCGAGCTTCACACTCTGACCGTGTTGCACTCTCTGCTTGAACGCGGACGAGATTAAATCAAAATATAATGGTCTTATATCTTGAGGAATCCCATGAGATCGCCACTGTTGTGATCCCGCTCACATACAAACCCCACGTTGAGGTTTATCCCAGCAGTCAGTGGGCTCCAGTGCCAGCCAAAATACTGTCACGTCTGGGAAAACTCACTGAGAGATCATGCTTTGTGACCCGGGGGGCGGGGGGGGGAACGGATGGTGAAGAAGCCAACACTAAGATGTCCCTTGTCTGTGTTATTTTCGTTGTGTTTCCCCTCTTTTCTCCCTCGCGTGGCTTGTCAGATCCGCTCTCACGTCGCCTTTCCACGTATGTGTGTGGCTGCCGAGCCTCCTCCTCCTCCTCCATGACGCTCCCTTCATCAGCCGTCTCTCCTTCACCATCCCATCTATTATTGAAACCAGTCATCCACCCCTCCTCCCTCTGCTCCCATCCCCAAAACCCAACCCCGAGCCCCGGCCCAGGCCCCGGGACCCCTGCCCCCACCCCGGGAGTTGAATTATGTATGGTGGGATCCAGTGAGACGGTAGGATTCGCCACAGCCTCGACCGTGACCTACATAACCCCTGTAGCCCTGAGCATCCCATGTGACTTCTCTGTGTGCAGGCAGATGTACCCACATGTACACACACACACACACACACACACACACAAACTGCAAGTCTTGCCAAAAAGAAAAGGAGACAATACATTTAGTGAAACGTGCAGATATTAACACAGAAATCTGAATTTAATGAAGACAGACATGCACCCACTCACACACACACACACACACTGGATGGAGCCCGTTAATAAACCTGACTCCTGCAGACCTGCCGGAGTGAGCTAACAAGCTCAGACAAACACCAATCGTCTCCCACCTCCCTCTGGTTTCTCCTCCCCCTCGCGAAGCCCAGTCCCATCAGGCCACATCAGAGGACTGGGCATCTCAGCCCCCTGCCACCCTGATCCCTCACCCCCGCTGACCCGGTGTGTGCCCGGGAGATCAGACAAAGGAACGCGGCGCTTGGCGTGGAAAGGGCGCCCACAGAGCTGTCGCTTCGGCACGCGAAGTGGTTTCAGTCTCGTAGACAGCTTCGCTAATCCCAAACAGGCAGCCACTGCCTTGTCACGCAGGACCCAAAATGGCGGCCTGGCCTCGACAAAAAAAAACAACAACAACAAAAAAAAAGCCCAACGTAATCCATCTGCCCCCCCACGACGAGTGCAGGGAAATACGGGCGATGTGGGGGCAATTATTCACTCAGAGGGACGAGAACAGGAGGGTTGACACACTCAATTAAAAAAATGAGGTACATTACATTTTTTTTGTAGAGAGTGTGTGTGTGTGTGTGTGTGGTGTGAGGGTTTAACACACACAGGATGGATCAAAGTGAGAGGTGACGGAGAAGACGAACGTTCCGGTGCTTTTAGACTAAAAGAGAAACGGTCGAGAAGAAATTGCCTTCATCTAAAAAAAAACCTGTCGTCCAAATGAGGGTTCACTCAGGGGGCAGCGAGTCAGCGAACACTCCCACCGCGTGAGTGTGTGTGTGTTCATGTGTGTGTGTGTGTGTGTGAGAGACGGTGTACAGTAAAATGTGTCTTTGTTTTGAGTTCACACATCTCTGACCTCCCCGGTTAAATCCCCCCGTGCTTTCCCCTACACACACACACACACACAGGGTGTGAAAAGTATTGCACGCAGTGTTGCACACACACTCTCTCGTTGTGTGTGTGTGTGAGAGTCTTTGCCAAGGCGGGGGCTGGCGGGAGGGGAGGTGTGAGGAGGCGGGAGGCAGAACGTGACCTCAAGCTCCGGGGGAAACGGGAACGTGGACCTCAGGGGCGAAGCGGATAAACGGATCTGTGCAGCGACAAACTCGATTTCTGCAAGTTGCACAAAGATTTCTGCGACTTAAAGAATGAAAAATGCTTCAGCTGTTTATTGACGCTTTATTCTTTGTCGTCTTTTTTTCATTTATCTCTGTAAATCAGCTGATAGGATTTAAAGAACATGTGAGGTCAAGACTTCACTCTGAGAGTCGAATTTATTCGACTTTACGGAGTCAAACTTACAACAGAAACATGAATTAGTGGTTTAACCAATGACGATATTCTGAGTGATCACATTTCCACAATCATAAAGATCAATGAAGATCACAAACGATGACTTTTCTAACTTCTGTTGTCACCGGAACTTTCGTTCAGTTCGTAAAATCTGACTGGAATTTTTCATCCTGTGTCCCACTTGTTCTTATTTCTCGATAAATGCTAATTATGTTTTTTAAAAGGTATAATTTTGAGCATTTTTATGACAAATCCTTTCTCTTTTCTGCTTTTGTAAACTGTAAAACAATGGCAGCTGCATACATTTTTTCCGAAAGTGATTTGCAGCGACTTGCAAACATCATCCATCATATTTAATCACCTGACCTGAGCTTTTTCCGATGTTCGTTGAAAGGCCTAATAGTTTGGTGAAAGCTTGACTGTAGGAATGTGCTTGAATTTGAAAATTCTTCCTTGAAATATTGTTGATTTTTAAACATCTGGTGTTTCACCTTCACAGTGACTCATGGAAACAGAGAACATATTCATATTTGAAACAAAAAAGTCCTCTCATGTCTTATCCTGACATTTAAATGCTCATGTTTAGAATAAACATTCAAAGCTTATTAAAAAAACAGGTAAATTAGACAAAAGTGATCAAATTCATTGAATACTGTGAGAATAAAGGATTTCTGTGAACTTTACTGTTTTGCAATCACATTTATAGCTTCAATAGAAGCAAGATATGATGATAAAGACTTTGAGAGTTTGGAACTTTTTGGTTTAAGAACACTGAAATGCCTGAAAAGTGCCTACATTTGACTCCTTAAAGCTGCACAAACCTTAAATTTCTGTGTGTTTTAGTTGGCAGAACCTTTTTCACATTCCCAAACTATGTTGATTGAGGTCTAATTTACTCATTAACACTTATATTCCTCTTCCAGATTTGGAAGATTCTGCTAAATTTCTGTTTAATCCACTGATAAATTCTAAATTATATTCTCTCTCTTCCTTCCCTCCAGATGCAATGGGACTGTCAGATGTCGCCCACGTGGAGAGCATCCAGGAGAAATCCCAGTGTGCCCTGGAGGAGTACGTGAGGAACCAGTATCCCAGCCAGCCGAACCGCTTCGGTCGACTCCTCCTCCGCCTGCCCTCCCTGCGCATCGTCTCCTCTCCGGTCATTGAGCAGCTGTTTTTTGTCCGCCTGGTCGGAAAGACGCCCATCGAGACGCTCCTCCGCGACATGCTGCTGTCGGGCTCCAGCTACAACTGGCCCTACATGCCGGCCGTGCAGCGTGAGCGACCCATCTCCCTCCACTACAACGAGAACGGGCCCTGAGGCGGAAACAAACGGGACAAGATTCAGGCTACACGTCCATCCAACTACTCATCCATCCATCCATCCATCCATCCATCCATCCATCCTTCCCTTCATTCTGTCAGCTTCCCCAGAGGAAGCACCTCCTTCACCATTCCGCTCAAAAACAAACCTGACAACTTCCTCCGTTACCGTCCCGTTCAGGGTTAACCAGCCAGTCATCCACCACGGCCGTTTCAGAGACTTCGGCAGTCCTGAAGCTTCAGTCCACGCTTGAGACACGGCGCGAGATGACGGACAGGTTGGTCGAACAGGTCACTGCGCAGTTCACCAACAGGTCTGTTGGACTCCCTTCAGACGTCGGTCTCAAACTGCCCACGAAAAAAGCAAAAAGGCAGAAACATTTGCTTCATTTGTCCGGTGCTACGTCTGCCATTCACACAGGCGGCGAACAAGCATCCTGGTGTGACGAAACACTGAGCGAGGGCACCGCCAACGGGACTCAAGGACCGCGAGCACGAGGCCCCCCGCCGAACATCTACCAACTTTTGAGAAGAAAAACCAGAAGCCATTAATTAAAAGAAAAAAAAGACAGAATGCCAAAATGTCTTGAACTTTTTGCAGAGGACATGTTTTAATGTGTGTGTGTTTGTATTAGCACTGTTTATACGGTGAGGAAACTCATGATTGTGTCCATATGTACAGTATATTGTTGATTTCATAGGCATCTATAGCATATTAGGGTTCAAATGGGAAAAAAGCTCAGGTTCAGTGGGTGGGCAGACAGACAGTCAGACAGACAGACAGACAGACATGCCATTATCAATAAAAGCAAAAAACCACAAACCCAATTAAATTCACACTTATCAGCAGCCGGTGCCAAAGCTGAAAAAAAGCATATTGTTTTAGATATTTTTGTGGTTGTGTTGGTGAAGAAAAAATCAACATTTTAATGTTTTGTTTGTCTTTTAATTTGACTATATACTTGTTTTTTTTGGGATCTTCAGGGGGCGAAAAGGAGTTTTGTAAAAAAGAAAATACAAATGAAAGTTTAGGCACTTGCATCATAAATGAGTCAGAACTTTGGTCACTTATTCACTCCTGCAGAGTCGCAGCACTGGTAGACTCTTTCTACCTTCATGCCATTCGATCGACATTTTTTTACTTACACAAAAGGCCCGTTTTCATGTTTTTTATCACAACTCATCCTCATTATTGTTTTATAGTCATGATTGTCAATATTGGACCTTTTGGACTTCTGGGGGGGCGGGGGGGCGGTGGGGGGGTCATTTTACAAAACTAGCTGTATTTGCCTTAGAACAAAGATTTTGTCACTGAGCATCTATCTTATGACTGTGCCATAATCTCTCGTTACCTGTTATAACAGGTATTATGTCCTGTCAGGGGAGGAAATGAACTCACGTGATGTAAAAATGATCAACGTGCACATGAAGTCGTAGAAAAGTCGTAGAAAAGTGATGCAAAATGCAAATTTTTTAAATGCATCAGTTAAAAAACTTTGGAGGATGGACGTTTCTGCTTTAATATCATCAGCACTTTCATTTTTTAGACCTCATGCAAGTTCTTTTCTACATCCTGACGATATTGTCTTGTAGGGAAAAACCCCTCGACTCATTGTACCGATACCTTAGAGAAAAGTATCACTAACCTCTGAAAACCTCAGTCTATGTTACGATATTATCCCAGTTGGACTTACGACTGTGACTTTAGCTTAGGACTATTTTAACTTGTTTTGGTTTTTCTTTTTCCTTCCCTTCCATGGAAGGGAGTTTGTTTTGACAACCTGTCTCACATTTCCAACATGGCACTGTCGTATCAACAGCGAGTATTGGTATTTGGAAAAAGCTATCTGGGACCCTAGAAAGCTGCCTGATGATCAACGAAATTCACGGGAAGTTTCTATGAGTTTGTTTTTATCCCCTCTACTTTTCGTTTGAATATGGATTATCCAGTAATTGAAATAAAATTCTGTTGTTCACAGAAAGTTTTCTGATGTATTTTACTCTCATACATTCAAACTGAAAACGGTGAAAACCTGTTAAAATCAGAACACAAAGCATAAACAACAATTAAACGGCTGAGTTTGGTATTCAGCTTCACTGTGCTGCAAACCCACAAACTGAGTATTTTTTTATTTGCAAAGTCTAAACAAGTAAAATTACTACTTACCTAAAGATCAACAGGGCACAAATTTAAAAAAGGATTGGTCAAAGAGGACGTGTTTCTGCACTAAGGATGAGTTTTTACAGCAGTTTGGCTTCAGTCCTGTTCGTCTCCAGCTGTTTCTTTTATAACAAAGAAGCAAAAAAGCCAAAAAATAAAAACATTTGATCAAAACTTAAAGAAATGCAGGCCAAGATCCTCAATTTCTGTTTTTTGAATGCTTCAAGTTCAGGTCCTACATTTCCCATAATGCAGTTTGATAGAATGTGTCACAGAGTTGCACAGTGGGAGGAGCCACTGGCTGCAGACATGTTTTTTTTTTAACACTGTGTTTCTATTTTAAATTTTTCTTCATATTTTATCCTCAAAGTTACTCCACAAAGAAATAATGAGTCTCTCAGATATCTCAATACTACACATTCACATTTAAAAATTATTTATAAATTTTTATTGCAGCCATCAGCTTTAATAATTTAATCTTCATTTATGATGAATCAGATGTTTCTTTCATGCTTGAAAGCTCAAAATAAACTGATATCGTCAGTTTTCCCATCAGTGTAATCTCCAGCTCCTGCCAGCTGAGTCACATGTGACAGAATTTTAAGTGCACTGATTGGATGTTTCTGGCCAAAGTGCACCTTGGGAATTGTAGTGATGTTCTCCCCCTCAGAGTCTTTCTGAACACAGACTTGTACTTTTGACTTTTAACCAGATTTTTCCGAATGCAGATGTTGATATCTGGTTCTGATGATTCAGCTGGGAGTGTTTTAATGCTCACTGAGCCGGAGAAAGTTTTCTCAACTGTGAGTCATGTAACAATGTCTGTGGGAAAAACTGCAGGCTCGTATTTATCCAACACTAGAAAGCTTCATCCAGAGCCACTGAAGACGTCATTTAACTGTTGTTACAGGTTGAGAAAAACTTATCAAGATGAAGAAACTTCAGTACTTAACAAGCTGAGAGAGTGTTGTACTTTTCTGTTATTATTGTCTTTTTCTTTTATGCTTTTATTGGATAGTTGAGACAGAAGGGAAATGAGGGGAGAGAAGGATGGAACAATGGTCTCCATCTGAACTCATCTTTGAGCTGCAGCTGTAATGGAAAATGTTCCCCAACCATTAAGACTAAGATCCTACAATAAATAAACCCACGATTTATAATCTCATCGCACAGCTTAACAGAGTTGTATCTTAAATACAGGAGACGATTAGCAAAAAGGCATAATTAATATAGCAAGTTATGCTAACTAGCATCCTAACTGTTGTTAATCCAGATGAGCAGAGTTAGAAGCTGATGTTGCTCACAGACTGTTTCTCCTTACAGGTTTGTTTTTCCATGGTGGTGAAGTGGTGTGTAGTTCAAGGAACCCTGTAAAATCAAGATCTCTTGTCATTCTCTTTGCTGAGGGTTTGTGTGGTTGCCATGGTTACACGCCAAGTTGCTGCAGCAGCAGTTTGAAAAAAGTTCAAACATCTTAATGCTGTTCTGTTTAAACTGAAAACAACGGAGGAGACATTAGAAGATATTTATTTATCTGCAAAATGGTAGCAGGACATTTTCAAATTTAACCAAATGCACAAAAAAACAGCTCAGATCATTAAAATCAATAATTGCACTTCTTGTTAATGTTTTTTTTTTCCAAAGATCAGTTTGGATCAATGATTTTACACCTTGTGGAGATTTTGTGACGTTCACACTGAGATAAAACCTGAATGTTGAGACAGACCAGCTTTGTGTGTGACAGAGAGTAAACAAACACCATGACCCAGTGTGTGTGGGTGTGTGTGTGTGTGTGTGTGTGGGTGTGTGTGTGTGTGTGTGCGTGAGTGTGTGCATGTATGTTTCTGTGTGGGAGTCAAAGAGAGAGAGAAAGAACACACATGGTCTTTGACCTTTGGGTTCAAGGTGTGTTAAGAGGTGTGTGCTTGTGCTTGTGTGTGTGTGTGTGTGTGCATGTGTGTGTGTGAGTGTGTGTGTGTGCATGTGTGTGCGTGTGTGTGGCTCTCAGTGTGAACAGTCAGACAGTCAGAGACGAAACAAAGACAGGAACACGGACAAGAACAAGTTTGTGCATTTTGACTGTTGAACACGACGTCAAGTTTCCTCCATCTCACCCTCCAAACACACACACACACACACACACACACACACACACACACACACTACCCCCACAGTAACCCCGTGCCCCTGACTCCCAGCCTCCCCTCCTCCAGCTACCTCCCCCAATCCCTCAATCCCCACCCTCCATCCTGACCGCCCACCGCCACCTTTCCTCCCACTCCAGCCCATGTGTGAGTGTGTGTGTGTGTGTGTGTGTGTTTGAGTGCATGCATGTGTGTGCGTGTATGAAGAGTAGCCGATTGACTTATGCCTTCAGTTCAGAGCTGTCACTCCTGGCCAAACACCATGACCCCTCAACCTCCATTTTGGAGGCGCACATTTTTTTTTTTCTCTCCTTCACCATATGAATATAAAAAACACATGTGGCCCAAAGGTGTGTGTGTGTGTGAGTGTGTGTGTGCATGTGTGTGTGTGTGTGTGTGTGTGCATGTTTATGTGCACAGGTAAATCAAAGTGACAGAGCTCCTTTGAATGGCAGCAGCTGAATTACTTTTTCACTTCAATTTTGCACACCTGCCAGTTATGGCGAACGCCGAGCTCAGCAGAAACCATAAAGGCAAAATGTGTTGCTTCAAAAAAAAACAAATGAGAGCCAGTAAATATCAGAACCAGCTGCCGGGTCATTTCTTTCTGGGTGAAAATTACTTTGCATATCACAAATATGTTGCTCCAGTTGTAGGTCGACAATGTTCACTAATATGTGGGAATTTATTGCAGATTTCCTTTAAAGTTTGAACATGTTAAACATTAAAAACATTGAATTGCAGGAAAATCATTAAACTACAGAATCTGTTTTATTTGTTTTTTAACAGTGTTTTTTTTGCAATAAAACTAAAACAAGTCTCCTATTGAAGCATGACTTGTTTTTGAGCTTCTTTAAAGGACATAATCAGCAGCTTATCTGTGATTTTTTTTTTTTGTGCAATTGTGCAATTTTTATGTGCAAAAAAGTATTTTCAGCTGTTATTATGATATGATGACCTTGTCCACAGTAATACATCTTCTTGCACCAGAAAACACAACAACTTTATCTTGTGTGAGGGTTAAAAACAGGGTACCGTAATTTCCGGACTATAAGCCGCTACTTTTTTCACACGCTTTGAACCCTGCGGCTTAAACAGTGATGCGGCT
>JAPZDY010000025.1:4874050-4886029 GCA_029783645.1 Ctenochaetus hawaiiensis
CCCGCGAAATCCTGGAGGGACTGACTTATTATCCAGCTTAAACATACTTTACTTATTTTAATCTAATAAATCACGTGCAGCAGCAACTTGTGAATGTTTTTAGAAGAAACACACTTTATGTCATGTACATATTGTGTCTCACACACTTTTTTCTCAAAGAATAATTACCAAAGTCAAAATCTATAAATGGCTTCCTCTCCTTTTCCCCATTACCATTAAAATATGATAAATATGCAAACAATTTTTTAATTTCAAAGTTTGAATTTTGCCGTACGAAATTGAATTTTTGTCTTTTCCAAAATAAAAAGCTTCAGATCAGTCGTACCTGTCTGAATCCTTGTTGTGTTTGATCCTGTCATGTAAAAACAAAAAAGCAAGAAAAGCAGTCGGCTGAGTCTCCAGCACAACAAGGCACCTCCTCTCTGCTGCCCCCTGTTGGATGGTTTTGTAAATCAGCTTTATCCGTTATGATGGCGATTAAAAAATTCATCACACAAAGCCGCACATGTGTAACTTTTAATAATGAGAATTAATGGGCAGAGATTTTTGCACCCTGTTCTGCAAATAAATCATCTGTAATGCACTTAAAGCATTAAACATTTTAAATCTTTTTAATCTTTTTATCTTTTTATTGCTCTTAATGCTTTAATCTCATTAACTTTACAATATTTACCTTGTACATTAAATTATTTGTATTTCTAAGCATTTTTAAAGTCTTTTTTAATATAAAATCTCTGTAATTCCTCTTCATGTAGGCAGTGGGAATCAGCACCATAGCGCCCCCCATTGACCAGCTGCTTCTAATTCTATATATCACTTCCTCATTTTAAATGTATTAATTTTGGTCCATTCAGTATGAAATCGGCTTGTTGGCCTGATTTATTAATGCAGCATCATACAAACACAAGGAAACCCAGACTCATCACTGCAGTTTTCTATTTTTTGAGGAAAATCTAAAATCAGAAACGGACAAAATCTGCACAAAACTCAATTATTTTACATTTCATTCATAATACTGACACACTGTGAAGCTAGCTGTGGCTTCTGTGGGTTTTATAAGATAAAATGTCTCATCTTCACTCCACTCTTTTGTCCTTGCACTGACACTGTCAGCATGTGAAGTGTGTCAAAGCTCAAATGAAGTGAAACCATCTGGACTGTGTTGCTCCTGAGCAGGTTTACACCACAAACATGAAACAAGCCGGTGAAGAACAAAAAAAGGACAGAATGAAGAAGATATCTGCTTTCAGAAATCCCGTTTGCAGACGAGTGGTGTCGTGGCACTCGGGTTTGGCACGGCCGGTCCAGGCGATGCCACAGGGCCTCATTGTGCCTGTGCCAAGCTGCGACAGGGGCCCGTCCAACTTCTCACCTGCAGCATTGTCCGCCGGCGGAGTAATTGGGAAGCCGAGAATCCGGGACGAGTTTTCTTTTTGTCCATTTTGTGAGAATCGCTGACCCGGACGTGTGAGGTCACAGCTGTGGTAATTGGTGCTGGGTGATGCAGCTGTGTGTGTGTGTTTGTGTGTGTGTGTGTGTGTGTGTGTACAGTACAATCTGTGAACCCTTTTTTTTCTAAATTGCACAAGCTGTGTATGAACAATGTTAGCAATGTGTGTACTCTTGCTGCAGGCTAGTGTTTGTGTGTTTCTGACGGAGTGTTTTCAGTGTTAGCGAACAACACTGAAACCCCCCCCACACACACACACACACATACACACATATACACTCGCCCACCCCCATCCTTGAACAACAAAGGCATGAGCTCCACAAACTGAGCGTCTTTGTCAGAAATATGAGTTTTTAAAAGAGACAGACATTAATAAAAAGGAATCTACTCCACCAAAACAAGTCACCACACTCTGTACCACACAGGAGAGGAACAATAAGTGTCCAGACTGTGTGAAATACTTCTCTCAGGTACGATCAAAACTCGGCTTGGCCTCCTTCCCAAACTGCTTCCTCTCCACCTGCACTTCACTACAGAGCGTCTCCCTGCATGAAGTCACACTTGCAGAGAGTGAAGGGCACTTCAGACCGAGGGTGTAAATAAACATGTAAAACTGTGGGACACACTCAAAAACTCTTCCCCCGTAGGCAGGAAACACATGTTAACACACCTCCATACGATGAGCATGTGTACATTTTTTATGAATGTAGCTACGCTGCTGGATAGTTATTTAGGAAGACCATTAATCCTGCATGCTAAGCTCTGAGAAGTGAGGAAACAGAACCTGGCTTACTTAAAAAATGGAAATCTTCAGAGATCTGAACGAGGTAAATTTGGATAAATGATCAGTTAAATTAATTCAAAGAAAGAGTGATGATTCCCTTTTGTTGTTTTAGCTTTGATTTCTTTGTTTTCTTTCCAATGCTTATCGACTGGAGAAACTATGAGGCTTAATAATGACGTTAACAAAGAAAACTGCAGTTCCTCCAGTGGCCACTTGAGGCTGGCTCCAGAGGCGAGTCAGTTCTCATAGATCCCCATATTAAAATGTTCAACTTTACAGCAACTTCAAGTGTTTGCAGCCTCGTGCAAAACACAGTTTTTTGTATCTACAGCTGATTTATTCTCAGATGAAAACTTTTAGAGGTGAAATTTTGTACAACTCACTCATTTATATTACAATCAAGCTTAAACTTATTCATAAGTAAGACTGAATTTCTGTCTTAATTAAACATTTCTGAAGTTGATTTTAATAGTATTGATTTAAACACTAAGGATGCAACAGACAGCACAGAAATAGTAACTTTTGTAAAATATTAGTGTTATAATGGTAATATTAACTTTTGACAATGAATCTTTTTTCTGCTGATAAATATTAAAAATTCACATCCAATCAAACAAAAACTTTACTTTAAAGGATCTATATACATAAAAAACATTAGAAAAAAAAAAGTCATCTCTGGCCAGGACGGCATGTGTTTCTCTTCTCTAACATTTTTCTGTAATTTGATAAGAGCTTTTTTTGTTGTTCACACAGGAGACATCAGAGTCGATAAACTAAAAAGGTTTCAGGTCAAATAAAACTTTATCACAAGCATCAAAGGTGATTAAAAACCAACACTAAATAATCCAAAAGGTCACAAACAAGTTAAGAAAAACGAACTAAGTAACACTCATGCAGGTAAAACTGGACTGACATTGGAAACTTTTTGGTCCTGGAAGCGGTGACCTCCGTTTGGCCCTGAGAGGTGAAACCCCGTCCCGGGTCATGATGGGTGGCGCTGTCGCCGGTCTTCACCCCCAACCGACCACCTGTCAGTCTGCATCCGACCTGAGAGTCCACTGCCTCGTCTCCATGGCAGTTGTTGTTGTTGTTGTTGTGGCCCCGGGACGCCGCCACCTGTCGTGACCTCAGGGGACACCGACTTTTTTTTTTTTTCTTCCTGTGTCTCTCCTCATTGGACGAGTCATTCAGAGCGTTCGAGTGACGCTTCGCTCTGAGAGGATTTAAAGCCTGTAACATGTTTTTTTTTTTTTCTGGTGCTCTGGCGGTTTCAACATGCTTTTGTCCAAAATCCTTAAATTGAGAGATAGAGCCGTGATTTCCCAGACGAAGACTAATCCTCTTTACGTTACGGACCTGGCTTTAACAAGGGTTATTGACGAGGATTTGGCCCACGTCGAGGCCAATTTACTTACTACCACTAAGTTCAGATGGAGGTCAAAGCCATCGAGCAGACGTCTCGCTGCTCCTGTTTATGGTGACGTCATTCAGCAGAGCGGCTCAGAAACTCATCAGCATTCAGATGTGTTTTTATATCATCTGTTTAAAGGCGACCTTATGTACTATCCTCTGTAATTAAAACAGATTCTAGTTCATCTTTCTTGATTAAACATCCAGAAAACAGCCTTTTTGTGTCTGTCATGTTTTTAGGTTTAAAGCAGCATTTTTCTTATTAATTTAGATTAATTACCTCCTTTTATGACTTCAAGATTTCACTGCTTGTTTAACTCAAATGTATGTGTTCCTGTTTTGGATGGAATTTATCTTAATTTTTATTTTACATTTAGATTAAGTAGCTAACTGGTGTTATTTTGTCTCGCAAAATTCATCTTTTTAATGTCTTGTTTTAATTTGTAACAGAGATGTTTGGTTTGGGTTTGTGCAGAATCTTTATGTGATGTTACACTGATTGTTTGCTCTCATTCAAACTGTCAGATTTTATTTTACCATTAAGATATAACCTGCTTTTCAGGAGCAACATAACACTTTCCATCCAAATAACACCATGATTGTTTTCATGTTTTCATGTTTTTGTGTCTGAGGATCGTTTTTTAAACAAGATGATGTAACAATATAGATATTATAGAGATCTAACTAAAAAAAACATTCTCAAAGATTAAAATTTTCACTTCATTGCTAAAATTAAGACAAATATTCAAAGTTTCCTGAAAATATGTGGTACGTGCTTCATTTTTAAGTCCCTGTGAAGCATAATTCGCAGCATGAGGTCGTAGTTTACGTCACCGTGCTGTTTGTTTGTTAGTTTCCACATTAAGAGAAGCTGCTTTTGGGAAAAATATTGTTCTGATTTACTCAGAAAGCAAATCATGGAAAATCTGAGAGATGTTGAGACGTCACTGTGTTTTTACTCATCCCTTTTTATTTATTTTATTCTGTGCAAAGAAACAAAGTCTCTGAGCTGTTTACCTCCATTGAAGACGAATCAGACTGTTAATCTTTATTACATCACACGTTACATCACATGTGGTCAGAAACAAGAGTGTTTCTGCTCTGGAGGGTCAAAGGTCACAGATCATCAGAGCAAAATGTTTGATTGATCCTATATTTTACACTCAGTTATCATTAACATTTACTTATATCAACAGTATATTGAATAGTGTATATGAAGTATACAGCGGAGAGTGTTACAGCAAATAAAACCAACTTGTCAGCCTGATAAACTCACGAAAACACATTTTTTTTACAGTTTTTCATCGATCATGAGGCAACAACAAAGTGCTAATGCATTTTCAAAACACATACGCTTCATAGTATTGGCAAGTATTTGGTAAATATAATGGAAGTAGGACACAGTGTCAGTCTCTGATCAACACAGGGTCTCCCAGTCAGTCCTCCAGGGACAGCTCTGTGACCTTTTCACATACGATGCGTGTGGTAGCACAAGTAACACAACTTGTTCTGGCAGAACTCTGTGATGCCCTCCAGGCTGGACACCAGCATGTGGTCCATGTGTGACACACACAGTCACACACACACACACTCACACACCACACACACACTCACACACCACACACACACACTCACAGTGTCCCCGTGATCTCTGGCTGACACACCCTGTGACCTTAAGTTAAGGCACTGTTATAAAACAATGATGGATCAGTCGTAAATCCTCTTTTCCAGCGTCGCCAGCGTCAGCACGCGTCGGAGATTAATTCAAATACTTATGTTTATCATTTCGAGTAATGGATTTAACACAGCGAGGCTCCGGACGAACATCAGCGTAATAAAAAGGGAATGACACAGATCCAGAGCACACAGACTGACCTCTCAACAACCTCAACGACTGCTTCGGAAAAACTGTTCGCAAATAAATAATGAAGCTAATTTCCCTTCATCTTCAGGACACAAACACACAAATCAGTCTGTCACGTAACATAATGTTATTTTTGGTTTACAAAGGGACAAATTAAATTATTGTCCTCATGTGCTTTTGAATGATTAACTGCTTTTCTGCATTAATATTTTCTTTATTGAATTGGAGCAACTTTTTACTGCACTGTGGCCACATTTTAATGCTATTTTGTCTATTTTAATCCTTATTTCCAGAAATGTATTTTTAAAGTCTTGTTTTGTTCCATTTTTATCTGATTTTGTTTTCATTTTTAAGTGTAACTGATGCATTTTATAACCTGAGGAAGCACTTTGAAATGGCTCTGTGTTTGAGATGTACTTATCGCTACTTATCAACAGACTGTAAAACTTAGTTATAAAATTGACAATTTTTCAGCTTGTATTTTAGTAAAAAAGAAAACTTGATAGAAAAGTCACCATAATGTCCTGTAGAGGTATCATTAAGGTTCATAAGTGGATGGATGGATGGTCATTTGTTACAAGCTGTCTGGAGTTAATTATTATGAAAAGCTGCCTTGTATTTACAGTTTTGTTGCTGCAGTTTCCAAATCTTTCCACTCTTGTTGGATGAGTTTCTGAGAACTTTGAACTGAATTCACACTTTGTTCCTTTGAGCTCGACTGACCTTTAATCAGCTGATTCACTTTATTAGTCAGGACATGTGACGCAGACCGCCAGTCAAGAGTCCTGAAAGGTTACGTTTAAATAAAAAAACTCTGTATTTACACTACTGTGAAAGACACTGAGGTGTTTCTTTTGGGAGATTTTAAAAACTGAAACAGTTCTGACTAATTAACACAATAAACGTTACATTGTTACGAAACATTGTTGCCTCCAAAAGCAGTAAATTGCTTTTGGAGGCAACAACGTTTCGGCACGTTTGCACACGACTTTTGACTCAACTCTCGACAAGTTTCACATGTTTCATCTGCAGCCTTTGTATTTTCTCTGAACTTAACGATGTGTTAAATGTTCACCTACCGGTTTCAAGCTATCAGGAGAAAACACAACATACAATTTTAGTCACAGCTATAAGAATAAAAAAAGCTGATGCTGATTCTTTTTCCCCGAAAATCACCAAAAAAATTTTCAAATTTTCAGCAGTATACGTCATTTGCTCTTCACTGAGAGATTTTCCTCCAGTGAGAAAGAGTGGAGGAGGATTTTATTTTATTCCCCTTTCATCATCTGTATCTAAAGGACCAGTGGTGCTGTTTGGTTTGTGTCTAACAGTAACATACAGAGTAACATATGCAGCAATGCATGCAGAGCTGAAATCACAGATGGATTAAAAGGTCACCGGCTGGTTAAATTCCTCTGTGGCTTTCACTGAAGAAATATTATGATCTATATTTAATACATGCTTGAACAGAAACTGCATGAAATGAAAGTGATTCCATCAAACTGCTTTTTCTATGCACCTTTTATTTGAAACAAACTTCTTGTTAACTTAAATCATTTCTGAGGGTTAACTTAAACCCTTCATGCACCTTGTATCTGATTAAATGTGTGACTGTTCATTTATTTCTCTTCTACCCTGTAAGTTTTTGTCTCTGAACTGAATCTTTACTTATTTGTTTGTTCTTTTTCATTCGCACACATATACAATAAAAATAAAATCCACATAATAAAGAAAAAGGTAAAAACTGTGTCAGCAGAGGTCAGGAAGTCATGCCGATCTGCTTTTAATCTACTTTACTTCACTTGTTTAAATCCTGTTTCTATATATTTTTCACTTTGTGTAATTGTGCTCTTTATATCCCGTCTAATGCCTTTTTTTATATAAATATTATGTAAAGCACTTTAGATGCCTTGAAAACACAATAAAATGCCCGACTCTTTCAAAACAATGTCAACAACAGACTGATGACATCATGAAAACTGACTTCCTGTCTCACTCTTTGACCAGAGTTAGCGACCTGATTGGATAAAATTACAGATTTCTCTGAGTTTAAACATCGTTGGAAACATCTGGAATAATATTAGAACAGAACTCATCAAAATAAAGAAGAAATACAAAGTTGTTTTAATGTTCAAATGTGAGAACGTAACAAATTGTACGTTTGAGTTGCTGCACAAATAAACTTGCCTTGCTTCTGCACTTTGAGGCTTAAACTCCACCAAGGACGTTTTTTCTGCCTCCAGAGAAGCAGCTGCCTCTGAGTAATGTTTGTATAACTAAGATGCCAATCTGCCCCTCAACAACTACTGACGAGGTGCCCTTGACCCCCAGCTGCTCAGCTGTAGCTGCTCGGCAGCCTGCAGTCGTAAGGCTGCAGTTGTACCGAGCAGTTCCCCGGAGTGAACGTGTGTGGAAGTGCAACTGTGAGGCATGGCGGCGCTGAAAATGAGCCCGCATGCTCGCAAAGCCGCTCTCGGCGTAAAAGGTTAAAAAACTCTTTAACACTGACATCTGACTTACCATTTCCTTTTAAGGTCCATTTATAGAAATACAGACTTCCACTCCTGGCACTTTCCTCCCCCCCTCGCGTCGTACCTGTGGGATATGAATAAGTCATTACAGGAAAGTCTTTATTTTGCCGACCAGCTGGATTTAAAAGTCAGGTTCCTCCCGAGCTCAAAGGGGGATGTGAAGGCTTGGTTTTTGTCCCACAAGAGGAGGCGTTTAATGTGTTTCTGTTGCCGTGAAATGTTGCTTTTTGTTAAAGGTCTGTCAAACACAAAGAGGAGGGCAAACGGCACCGTGTAGCATATGGAAGCTTAATCGTCATGCACACGTTATTTTCAAATATTCAAAGTATTGATGCTTAGAGAGACGTTTTCTTTAATGCATGCATGCTTCACTGCACATACAAGGGCAGTTATATTGAATTTTAGTCAGAGTATCATGGAAATTACATTACATCAGAGGTGAGCAGTGACACAATGCAGGTAATAATCATAAATAAATAAGTATTTTTTAGGTACTTTGAGTTATTCATTCGCCAGGTACTTTTTTACTGTTTTCTGGTTTCTTAGTGGGAATTTAATCTGTTTATTACATTTTGTCTGTATTTTTTTTCATTTCACATCACCTGCCAACTGTTTAAACTGCTTCATCCTCTGTATTCTTCACTTGTTTGATCTTTGTTTAAATGAGCATCATTTCAGCAGCATCCAGTCAGATTTGTGATGTCGGCTCACCACAGATTTGATAAGAATTAACGTGTGGAAAAAAAAGAAATCTCAGTCAGGATTTGAAAGGACAGTGTTGGTTCAATTGTAACCGCTTCGTTGTGGCATATTGACATTTTGAGTTTGTCTTAAACCAGATGTGACAAGGTAGGAGTGACCTGAGAGGGCGAGGGGACGGCTTTAAAAAAAAAAAAAAAAAATCATTGCTTTTACTTCACAACCTGAGGCTACTTCTTCTGCTGCAGCCTCAAACTGAGCCAGAGCAACATGAAATCTACTTCCTGGTTTTAATGCACGAAGAAAAAAATACAGTAATGTGTTTTTATTTTTGCTCATGACCTCAGCCATCATCGGCCCCCCCCCCCCCTCGTCTCTGCGTGTCCGTCAGCTGAGCACAAGACAGGACCGGGATGGTTATGTGCGGTGGTGACCGGTCGGTGACCCCGCGGTGCTTTCTCCCCTCGCCCTCCTGGGTGTGCCGCGGTGGGGGTGGTTAAAGCACTTCCACAACCTCTGATACGTCTGTCAGAGTGTTGCGTTAAATGCACGAAAGCATGTGTGTGTGTGCATGTGTGTATTTTTGCAGTGTGTGTGCACGCTGCACACCTTTGGGTTCTGCACGTTTACTCTTCGACATGACTGCAAAGCTCTGTGGATTAGCATGTGCCAGCTAAAAAGATGCGCAGGGCAAAGGGCAAGGTTAACATGCATGTTCAGAAGATCAATGTGTGTGTGTGTGTGTGTGTGTGAGTGTGTGTATGTGTGGGTGTTTTCATGCTCTGGTGTGTATGTGTGTGTGTGTGTGTGTAAATTTCACACCAGTGGAATTGTTGTGAGCGGATTTGTGTTCACTACAGTGATGATGCTGGAATTATCTGCGTGTAACATTGGCAGGGTGTGTGTGTGTGTGTGTGTGTGTGTGCAGTTTGCATCCTGTGTGTTTGTGTGTGTGTGTGTGTGAGCATCATTCCGTGGGCTAGCTGCCGCGGTTCGTAGCTCCCAGGGAGATCCGTGACCGAAGATCCTCAAGTTTAGGGTTCATCTTCAGTTCAGAGGGAGGTTCAACGGCCGGTCAGCGGGCCACTGTTAGAGCAGCCTCTCTCTCTCTCTGTGCTCTAACACCAACCCCCACACACCCACCCACACACACACACACACACCCACACTCACAAACACACAAACACACACACTCTCCCTTTCTTTACATACAGCTCTCTATTTTACTGAAACGCTTCCTCTCTCTGTGTCTCTCAGCTGATCTTTGCCTTCTGTTTGACCCACGTTGTGGAACAATCAGGTGGCAAACCAAGTTTACAAAAAGCAAGACGATGCTTTTTTATTTCTATCTCAGCTCAGAATAAATTTTTAATAGGAAATACATATCAGAATATTAAATTTAACTTGATGTGGCTGAAAAAATATGTGAATAAATACAATTAAAACATGTTAAAAAAAGCTTATGTTGAGTAAAAAAGGGCAAATGTGTGCAGGTGTCAGCTAACGTCGTTCACGTTGTTTGTTAAATTGAGTGTATATTAATATGTTTTTCCCCTGATTTGTCCTTTTCAGCACATAAGGCAAACAGCTTGTCACTGGGAGCCAAAAGGTTTTGATTTGTTGGCTTGATTTGACTCAGCTTTAATCCTTTTTTTCAGGTCATTTATCCACATCGTATAAATGAACCTGAAAGCTTTTGTTTTGCTTTTTACGGTTGGAATTTTGATGAGGACGTACAGACCTTTTCTGCTCGACTAGCGCGTGCTGGAGCCCGATGACCGTTATGGCTGCAGAAATTTAATCAGAAACCCCTTTGTCTCTCATTACAGGAAAACGATGACCTATTTCAGCGGCTGACCTCAAACAAAGTGGTGCCGAGAGTGTCGGGGCTCGATTTGAGAGCCTAATTTGTGGGCAGTGCCCTGCAAAGTGGCCGACCTGACCCGGCTGACGAGATTAAAACCAAATACAGCAAATCACATTCAAAAAGCGGAGGAACATTAAATTCCTCGGAGCCCGCTGACTTTATTCAATATCACTTTGTTTCAGTCTCTGCAGCAGGAGCAGAAGCGTATTGTTCTTGTATTAAATCGAGCACAGACTTTATTATGAGTCCAAGTTCATCAAACGGAGATGGTTTCATTTGCCGGTTTAACAAGTGTTGAGCTGCTCGGTTAAAAGTTAATACAGGCTGAAACCGTGTCTGAGTCCATGTCTGCTGAACGCACTAATTGCTTTGTGTACAATAACCAGCTTTATTATTTCTATGCAGCTGTTTCCTGTCCAACTTAATGGTTCAGCCAAATGCCGCTAGCTGGGAACGAGGAAAAAAAAGGTAATACTTTGTTAAGTATTCTGATTTAAAATGTCTAAAAAAGGTTGAATTGTTGTAATTGACTGGATATTTTAACCTGTTTGTCAAATGTAAAGCCTTTGGAGATAAGTCCTTTTAATTTCCTGATGTTTTACACATCATCTGCCCTTTTTTTGGACTTTTACTACGCTGCACTTTGGTGAACTTTTTCTCTAACTTTCTGACTGAAGAGGACACTCCTCTGCAGAAGTTCAACCACAGGAGAAAGTAATAGAGTAAACCGTTGTTCCTGCGTCACCGTATCACATCAGTATCACAGCAGGTTTTTTCTGCAGTGATGTACAGTGCATTTTTTCTCAGTGTGCTCACCCCTCGACCCCTCGTCACCCCGCCTGCCGGCTCTGATGTGGCCCGGCTTGTTAAGCCAGCCCATTGGCTTTGATCCAGTGGGGGGGGGGGTTAATGCCAGATTGCAGGGGTTAGAGGCAGGGTAAGAGTGTACCACATGATGCAGCCAGGACGTGACACGGGACAAAACAAACCAGTCATTGGCTTCGTTAAGCTGAGACACATTCATGCTCTTTTATTTTTTCAGTAAAAAATATATAAGAAGACAGTAAACAGGGACGCATTACTGTGTGTTACAGACATGATATCACGCATGAACAATATGACCGCCTACACCCTGGTTAATGCAAGTTAATTTAAAGATATTTTATGTTTTTACAGCTAATGACGTTTTTGATTTGATTTTGTTTTATTTTGTGAAATATCATCATGCTCAGCTTTTAAAAAATAACAATACTACTACTGCTACGACTAGTTATCAGTCCCTCCAGGATTTCGCGGCCGTTTTTCAAGATTGTTGCAGCCTAAAATGCCTGAATTCGCAGCAGCTTTTCTAAAAAATTGCGATGTAAGTTGCGA
>JAPZDY010000025.1:4894389-4915999 GCA_029783645.1 Ctenochaetus hawaiiensis
GCGCAGAATTCACGGAGATTGGTTGAATTTGCGTTAATTGTTGCAATCGCAACATCGCGAATTCCTGGAGGGACTGATTAAATAATCATTATCTGCTTAATATTAGCATGTTAATGTTGTCGTTGACTTGTTAGCATATTGATATTCCAACCTAGTATAGCTTTAAAGAGCTACTAGCATATAAATAAACTCCTTTTTTTGTTATTATTTACAATAATATTGATGTTTACCTTAAAAAAGGCTCCAATATTAGTGCATTTAATGATCCCATGAGCTGTTTGCAGGATTTTGTTACATCTATCTATCTATCTATCTAGCTAGCTAGCTATCTATCTATCTAGCTAGCACGCGAACACACCTCCACACATGTGGATAATCCATGCCAGGTTCGGTCACTGATAGCAGGTAGACTTCAGAGGGGATTTCCTGGTCAGACTCCAAAGCCCTGTGAAAACATGCGAGCTTTACATGCAAGTGCTGCGATCAGAAGACTGGAGCTCAATTAGCTACTGTTGTGGGTGGGGGGGGTCGGTGTTGGGGGGGTCGGTGGGCGAGCAGAGGTCCAAATCCTCTCTTGCAGACCCAGCTGGGGGGATTAAGAATGGTTCCTGTCCCGTGGCTGACCTCTTCAAAGCCTCCGCAGATGTCCTGATCCCCCCTTCACACACCCTCCAATCACCAACACACACACACACACACACACACACACACACACACACACAAGCACTCACCCAAATACTCCCCCTCTTCTCCTCGAACTCTCTCTTGACCCCCACAAGCAAAACAAAGCACTCAGGTGACATTTCTTATCACGAGAGCACTCACCTGCTTTTTGAATCGGTATCTCCGGCATCTCATCGCCTCTGCAGGGCGTCTTTTCTCTCCCTGTCTTTGTTTCTGGACCTGAGAGAGAAAATCGCTCGTGGTCTCCGTCTGTCCTTCGACGCTGAGCGAGGTCCGATTTCTGAATGACCTCGGCATGTAAATGAGCCTGCTGCCCTTTTTGTTCCAGCGTGTTTTTTTGAATAGGAAACCAAGGTCAAGAGGCACCGGCAAAGACACCGAGCGTGAGACTTTGGATCACACATCTCAATAAAAAAAGGAAATAACACACTTTACATGGAGGTTGCTGAGAGGTCGTCTGAGGACGGTGGTGGTCCTTTAAGGTTGTGACCCTTTTTTTTAAGGGCTATAAGTCATGTCTTGGTCAAATTATTGGCCACCCAATTGGAGCTTCATTTAAGGCTAAGAGGGGCACGATGGACAATGAATGGATTAAATCACTCTAGGGGGCACAATCCAAGATTACTTTCAATCAGTAAAGACCCTCACAGATCTTCTGAGAATAATCCAAATGTGAGATTATGTGTTTAGATAATTATTTTCTTTCTCTGGGCCTTCTTTGGTGGGCGAAAGCTTCATGTTTTCTCAAGATCAGAGCTGAGTTCTGCAGCAGCAACCTGCTGTATTTAGTCTTTAGAATGAAAGTTAAAGTCATTTAAAGCGCTGAATATTTAAACTATAACAATAAACTTTATTAGCGTAGCATCGTTTATGCAAAGTTTATGAATTCATATGACAAATCTCGTGAATTTGTATTAGGTGAAAAAAAATTAAGATAATTATAAAGTATATTTGTTTATGTTGATGTTATATAGCATTGGCCTAAGTTACACTTATGTAAAAAAAAGACAAACTCCTGATTCCTGTTGAACATGCATGTGTGTAAAGCATAATGTACATTTTCCATCACTTTAATAGCAATATATATTTTTTTTTAACACTGTTAGAAAAGCTGTTATATGACTAAAGCTGTGATACATGAGCAGCACTAACTGTTGAATGCTTACACAGCAGCAGTGTTCAAATACATTTTCTAAACTTTGTGTTCGGTCTTTTTAACTCTGCTGTAAGTTTTCGTTGACAGTTTGACAAACTGTTGACGAGTATTTTGTTTAAAGTGGCCACTTACATGATTATTTAACTGACCTGTGCTGATCAGAAACAAGTGTTTTGCCACAGTTATGGTATAAAAGTGTCTAAATGCTGCCAGTCACAGGTCTAAAATAGACATCTATGATTTATATATCTCTGAACGACCCGTTTAAGAGTGAGCTGATGGTGTCGGAAGCACATGGAGTGGAATTTAAAAAGCATCTGTTTGTTTCATGTGGTCATCAGAAACAGCTGTAGCGGCCGGTGGTGTGTTTAGAGACCCTGTCTGCTCTTTGAAACGTCTCCTCCATCATATCAGCCGTCAGCTCCTCATCCTCCAATCTGTCCATCTTCAATTTCCACTGTCACTTCCACATCCATCGCCATCCCTCCCCTCCCTCCTTCCCCTCCTTCCCTCATTACCCCCCACCTCAGCACAAGGCTGTCAGAGTTTTAGGGATCCGGTGAGCTGTGAAATCGCACAAATTGCTGTTGCTTTGCGTCTGGCCCGGCAACAGAGGGGGGAGATAGACAGAGAGACAGAGAAAGAGAAAGAGGGAGTGAGATTTTATGCTTCAACACTTCTGAACCTGAATCGCCCCCTCTTCCTCGCTGCCCCTTCCTCCCCTTATTCACTCAGACGTGGACAAGCACACGCACAGCTGCAAGGCTGCGTATCAACCCACTACAACCCGAATACCTCCTCCCAGCACACACACACACACACACACACACAGAGTCAACTTCTTCACCCCCATCATCACCACCACCACCACCACCTCCGAGCATGTGACCGCACCACCGCCCTCGCCACCCTCACGGTAAAGACACCTCAACCACTTTGCTTCAGTGTGCGGGTCACTTCACAGAACAACTCGACGAGAGCCTGCAGCCCTCGAGGGGGATAAAACCCCTTATCAACCTGGAGGAGAGCTGTTCCAGGCACCTCTGCTGGAAAGAGCAAAGCCCACCCCCCACCCCCAAAACACAGCACACACACACACACACACCGTGCCCCCCCCAGAAACATCCTCTGAGATATGACAAAAACTGCCAAAATGTCACAAAAAAACATGTTGTGACTGTCTCTCTTTCTGTTCTCTTGTTCCGTGGTCTCTAACAAGTGGCTGTCTCTCAGTGTGGATTATTGGATTAGGTCTCACTGCTACCGGATGACCGTGTGATCACACTTCTTAAAAAAATTAAAGCAACAATTTTCTGAATGGCAGCCATTTTTCTTGCAGATGTATTTATATTTGTATTTTCTCAAAAGATTTATAGTAGTAAGGGTGTTATAGTACAGACTGCGGGTTGCAGGGAAACCCCTTACGCCCAGTTCGACTTGATGTTTAATTTTAGATACAGCAAAGACATGCTGAACTCAAAGTTTAAACAAACTGAGACTGAGAAAAGCAGAAGCTTTGACATTGTTTGCCAGTTTGAAATGCGTTGTGTTAGAATGACTCAGTTGTCTGGGGAACTGCACCAAACTTTTTGTATTGCTCAGTAAGTCATGTGTTCAGACGGCCTCTGCTCTTATTGAAAGCACCTGTTTGCACAGTGTTTTGTTCCCCTCTCACTTTATGTGCAAAGTACAGTAAAACCAAAAGATACATATATATTTAAGTCACAGAGACAAAAAGGACTAATGCAAAGTACAAAAAACACAACTCCACTCTACATACAAACAGACATTGTGACTTATTGAGTGCATGGATAGTTTTGAATCATATGAGAGAAAACCATCTATACTGCCCTCCAGTGGTGAAATTTATCAATTGTACTCAGATGCTCCACAGTGCAGCCTCATAAGAAACTGAAAACTGAAATATTTGCATTTTACGCTGTTTTTTTGCAACTATGTAAAACACTATCTTCTTACAAGTGTAATATTAGGATCCTGAAATTCTAAAATATAATCTTGTTTAGGTTTTAGGAGTTAAAGCCCTGGACTTTTGGGAATTTTTTTGTTTTTGGACTGCATATTAAAATCATATATTGAAACACAAGGGGTTAATTGTTTTGACCAGTGAACCAGGTTAACTTCTTGCTACATCCTCTGTACGGGATCAGTTCCTCGATCGAGTTCCAGTTAAAGCAACGAGTCAGTGAGGAGAACACTGCTTCCTGTGTCATCGCCCTTAAACTGTAAGTTTTTTAATGATCCCACAGGCCTGAATTACTTCATGTTCTGTGAGGAAAATATATTTTATAAAGTTTCTGTGCAAGTTTTTAATTTTAACTACGTATTAAAAATGTAGACGACCGATTTATTTTTAAAAATCAGCTTTTTCTAAGCCTGTCAAGTCGCACTGAGATCACGTGTCATCACTGTGGGTCTGTGCAGCGTGAAACTGCAGAAAAACGCGAAGAAGTCGTCCTTGTAGTCGAACTGTTGGTAAATGCTGACACCCGGCTGTAAATACCGAGCTTATTTTCACTCTGAGTTAACAATTAACTGGTGTATTTTTAATGAAAAAAATCTTGAAAATCGATTTTTTATGTTATTAATGAAAACATTCTGTTTGTCGCGAAAAGTGTCTGGGTTATTTTTAAATGTTTTGCTGCTAGCTAGCTAACTTTAATTAGCTTAAGTTAGCTAGCTAGCTAGCATGCCGTTACCTAGGCGACGGTTAGCTCAGCCGAAAGCGGAGATGACTCGACAACTTTTTAGTCAAAAACTGCAGGCCGGACTAAAGGAAGTTCTTGTTTTTAGTGCTACAAGAGTGAAAATAACAACTTCAGTGAACTCTTACTTTAATATTGAGGTGAAAGTTACAGCTACATGAGTGTGAGTGGATGGAGTTGCCGATTTATAGTTTTAACAGACTTAATATGAGCTGGTTGCTTGACGATCTGAGACTAGCTAGTCCGTTTACAACAGAAGACTGCATCTTGAGTTGCAACCGATTCACATTGTGAGAGACCACAATGTGAAAATGAAACGAGGTACACATTGGAGTTTCCCGGTGAGTAACGTTACGAGTTTGGAGGGTAATGTGCTTCTGCTGTACATTTTCCCGTTACTTAAATGAGGGCACTGTATGTGTATCTATGTCATTTAGTCATTAGGGTTCAGCAATGGTTAGCTGAACTAGTAATACTGATGTTCTCCTGGGGACAGGTGGGGATTTTCTGGTTTGTTTTTGTTTTCTTTAACCGAAGAGTATTCCCCCAGGTGTAACCTTACCAAACCCCACTTTACAAGCCATCTATTTTTTAAAAAAACAACTTTATTTAAAAATATTATGGTTTATTTTTTTCTTAAACAGATTTTAAAGCATTTTTAAAGTTTCAGTGCACATTTGTAACACCCTGTTTAGTATGTCCTCTCCTCTATGTCAAAGGATGAATTATCAGAGAGTCTGAAGGCCTCAAAAATACCTGTCTGAACCTTCTTACCTTTGTACATGAAGACATGCTCTCTCTCTTGTTATGAAACTTTTTTTTCTCTGTGTCTCAAAGCAGCGACGCCTCCGTCAGTGTCTGCAGAGTTGCACTTCTGCAACCTCTGCAGTTGGTCTGGGGCTTCAGCAGCATCCTATCCTCAAGTGAATAATATCGACTTTCATGCTGATTAATGCAACCAGCCCTGTGGTAGAAGAGCTTTTGAGACAGTCTTCGTCTACCGGGCATAGGGTGAAAAAAGGATTGCAGAAGCTCAGTACAGCAAAGGTATATCATCTCTTACAACTAATTTTTTTTAAGTACATCGAACTCAAGATTTAATCTAAATTTTAGCAAGCAGTTTGCTAACAATGTCATTCTGCACTACATTACTTTGTATGACTCTTGAAGTAAAGCAAACCAAAGGGATGAAACAGACAAAAGATCATTTGTTTAAGGTTCCTAACATTTCAATTATTAAAGTACATTTTGTCTGCACTACAAAACTTCATACAATATGGTAAAAATGACCTGTTTGTAATGACATGAACAATAAAAAAAAGCCTAAGCAAGAACATAGAACACTTGATCCAAGTTCTGCTGAGTTTAGTTTTCATAACAAATCTAAATCACCAAAACTACATACTGGTGTCTTAAAGAGAAAATAAAAAAGGCTGAAAATCTTTTAAACATCTTGTTTACTTTTCCATGTCTTGGCTGTCTTTTATATAACACCATAGACTTTTATCCACATCACACTTAAGAGAGTCTGGTTGTATTGGGCTTAGATTTTGCTCATGAACTGCTGCCGCTCATGACTGATGGAATCTCACATTGTCCAATATGACACTGTCACAACATTGACATTGGAAAACTGCTGCCTCCATTTCCTGCCTCATTTCCCACTCCCCAACAGCACAGCTGCATTTTCAATTCCTTCTTCCCTCAGTTTTTGACGAATCATCCTGGTGTGTCTCTTTTTATAGATTATGGCGAAATGTCTTTGCATGTCTGCATATTGTTACGGAAAATGAGCCAACTCAACAGAAACTAATTTTTCTCTTTGATAATAAACTGAGACTTTTCAGCAAATGACCATCTGGTGAAATCAGCACTCAGTCTCTTGTATTGAACGCTTTGCAAACCATGATAGAGTAAAAATAAAAGACATCATAACAAGTTAAGTAAATGCATTTATTATCTCTTCTATAGTTGACAAAAGTGCATTAAAGCAAATTAGAAGAACCAGAAACTGCACCGGGTTAAAGTTAAACCTTATTTACAAGGACATCTAGTGGTGGTAAAGTGCAAGTCACAGCAGCTGCATTTAGGCCATAGACTGTATTCTTAATGCACATTTTGCAGTATTAACTTTCTGAGGACACAATAGTTGGGTTTAAGACCACAGGACTTGACTTAAGGCTCTAACCTATCCATAAAGTATGGTTACATGAAAGAATGAAATTCATCTTTTCAATCTTTTTCACCCATTCTAACAAGCAGCCACAGTGCAGTAAGGCTGTGACTGCAGAAAATCTGATGACTACTTTCTTTATTCATGCAAGCTTGTTGAAATACAGCAAAATGCCTGTGCATGACAAAAAATTTAACTTCAAGCTTACTTTATAAAATTACTCGTTCTGTCCATTCAACACTCCTAAACCCTAAATTGTCACATTTACAACAAGCAAAGAAGAAGAAAAACCACGAGTTCACCATTTGAGAAGCTGGCGGTGTCAGATGGTTGAAATGCCTACATGTGGTTAAAAAGAACCTCTCACGGTAGCGGCACATTGTAGAATTTGTGAGTGAGCTCGTATGAGGTGCCATCGTATGCATATGATCGCTTGTCAATAACAAGACTGTCAGTGTCATGCACAAACGGAAAGCTGCACGGTGATGTGCATGCAGCAAGTGCAAGCCTTAACTTTCATGAGCATATGCTCCGGATCCTCTTCAGCACCTGAGTTACATGAGTTTTTGTGACCACTGGTATGTGCACTGTCACTATGTAACCAGTAGCCTTCTTCAAGTTGTCATTCCTAACCAGACATATACTTTTTAAATTTGATGCAGCAGCAGAATAGTGTATTTAATGTAGACTGTTTAGTGTGTTGGTATTAAATTGACTGTGTATGATTGAAATACAGTATGAGTCATGCATTTCATGTCACATTTGGTTGCAGAAATGTTTCTGAGGACCACTGTTGGTCCACAGACCACACCCTTAGGGGCATTAACTGTTGAGCCCATGCACTTGGCACATATTACTAACCTGCTCCACAGCACTGCAAATGCTAAGCCTTGTGTAGTTTCTCTGTTATAGGGTGACATTTGGCTTTGACTAATGTTGATACAGTGACGTTAAATGAGAGATGTCTGAACACCTACTTGGTGATTTGAATACCACAAAGACACACCCGTAGCAAAAAAAACCAGAAACTGTTAGTATACTGCAATATTCTTTAGCTGTCAGGTTATTTACACATGGATCTTAATTCTTATATGTGTATGTAACTTTAAAGGGTTCTGAGTTATTAATTCTTAGAGATAATTTAATAATTGAAGTGTGAGCTGTCAGGGGATCCACAGCAGAATTGTGACTCATTCAGCATCAAACAAGACACACTTCTGGAAATTACTGAAAACCCCTAATAATCTGTTGTTGTACACATGTAGGTGTATGTCAAGGGTCTTTTGAGGGGTATAAAAAGGCAACTCTGACTTCTAGAATCATTTCAGTACTGAGACATTCTTTTACTTTTTTGGTCCTGATTTGAGCAAATGTTTATAAGAAATGAACAATGAGATGCTTTGTGAAATGGACGCATTTTGGGACAAACAGTTGAACATGAAAACTGGAGAAGAAGACGCTTGCTTGAAGCTCATCAATATCTTTGTATACTCTCATTTTCTGAACTCAGAATTGGTTAAGAACTTGTTCTCTAAAGAGATGTATCATTTTCTTCTTTTGTCATGAATATGACAGAAAAAAAATTAGAGATGATTTCAGTTTCCTGTTGACCTTTTTTTTCTGGTTAACTATTTTATATTCATAGCAGCAGTGTGGAAGTAGTGGGAAGGCTCCACATAGACTGTCAGAAACCACATCCTCAGTCACACCACTCATGATGACGCCTTCACTGTGACAGAACAGAAAAGTGTTCCACTAAACATTCTCACACAGACGTCAGTGCATCGGGGACTCAGAAGAAGAAGAATTTTACATGTAAGAAAGGTAAGACGGTTGATCTTTTTAAATCGCATTAAAAATGAGAAGTTGAACTTTTGATTTAAAAAATTTTTAAGGTAATTTGAGGGATAAATTTCTGGTTACCCAAATTTTCGTAGATGTAATCGATTGCTGACGTTAGCGTTTCTAATAATGTCTGCCACATGTGAGATTGTAGATTAACTTCTTGAGCCTTTGCCTTTTGTCGGTTTAACTAAGTAATCTTTGTTGGTTGGCGCTAAAATCACGCAGAAAGATTTTTTGATTGTTTTCCTTGTGAAAACTTACAGCACAACAAATGAATAACAACTGTGTCTTTATTTAGTTACAGCTGCTGGGTTTCCTTCTGTCTAAGCAGCGGCTGATGACAGTGAGTTGTCCCCATGGCTCTTAAACTTGTGTTCCATTTGTTGCTGTGGGGCCTCACTTTGTTTGTTCATGGTGGTGAGTTGAAATTTAATTCTGTCCAATTAGATATTTTTTTTCTTGAATTTCTATGAACTTAATGATGAATGAAAGAAAACTGTTTTCCTTCTCAATGACCTTTGTTCAAGACGAACTTCGTATTTTACTCTTGTGCGTTGTTGTTTGACTTTATGTTGCCATTTTCCTTGAAAAAAAATTGTTTTTTTAACTGTAGTGGAATTCCCGGGTGAACAAATAATTTTAAAAGTTGAATTATAGTAAATACGGCCTTGTATCACTAACTGTACTTTTCTCTTCCTCTACAGTCACACCTTTTTGCAATGTCACCTGCTCGACGGACTACGAATCTTCCCTGAACTGTTCCTGCTCAGGCCCTTTGCCGACTCACTCTTTCTCCATCCATGTTTTGTGCAGGTACAATTTCTTAAAGTGTTGTTGAATATGTCAAGGCATTATACAGTAAGTGGTTTTATCATACTGTAGCACCTCTAGCTTTGATTAAAATAGCCTGGGAGGAAGCTCTTGATTTCCCCCTCTGAATTACTGAAACCATAACAAGCATCCCCAGGCTGGATTTTTTTAAAATGTTGTGCTCCTGGTAGTAATAATACTAGTGTTCATAGTAGAAATATTCACAACATATTGATAGATTCTGTGATGTCAACTTTTGGAAAGCTTTTAATTTTTTTTTTGGAGCAGCTGCTGTAGTCTAACCAAAGCACTGCTGATGGCTGAATAGATTTCTAACCTGGGTCACCTTTTTGCAAAGTTTTCAGTGCAGTGCCCTTTGGGAAAAAAATCCCTTCAAGTGTTTTCATGATAAATATCCTTCACTGACGTCATAACGTGATGTTTATGTCATGTTTTACTTTCAGTGGTATTAAAGCCCAACTGATAACGCTATTCCTATTGCATGATAGATACTGATGTTTGAGAGTTAGAAAATGTAACAAAGCTGTTCTATATTACATGCAAAAAAAAAAATTAAAGTAAGACATGAATTTATTTCAATGAATTATTTAAATTATTTAATTGGTCATTAAAGTATTGCAATGAGATATGAACTGTGCATGACATTTTATGATAAAAAAATGAACTCAAAAGTGTTCCTTGTTGGATGAACTGTGTAATACTGATACCATTGTAGAAAGGCTATACTAAAAATGCTTTTGATAATTATTGTTGCTAATTTTTTTGAGAAAAACACCAAATATTTATCAGCCGTGACAACTTGAATATGTTTCAAACTGTTAAGTTACTTTTAACAGCTGCATATTTGTACTGAAGTAAAACAACAAACAAGATGCATTGCAGTGCAATATTTAATATTGTAGTATTTAGTTCTGTTCATATCGCCCAGCCATACCTACGCTGCATCAGTTCTGCTTCAAAACAATCACATTGAAAATACAACCTTTGGTGCTGAGGTGCTTACAGACGTCCAGGGCAATACTGAGCATAACAAACTGCTTATCTTTTGTAGGGACGAAGATTTCACCGTTAATGGCAGCTGTACGGTCGAACCACCACAGTCCTGGTGCGAAATGTTTCCGGAAAAGTTTGAATTAGTTACAATGGTTGGAACCACTTGTACTGCAAATGCAGTCAATCTAGTAACAAGGGTTGACAGTGAGTCATCCAGCTGGGAACTGAGTGATGTGGGTAAGTAGATCTAATGATTTGACATTTCAGTATTCATCGTAACTGCAAAGTAGGTTGAAGGATACCGCATAATTGCAAAAGATCACAGCAGTAACATGACTTATGACATGTTTACTGGCATCAAAATATATAAGAGGGAAGTAAAATGTTAATTTCTCTTGATTCTTCCAGCTTAAGTTATTATTTTTACACATTTAACATGCTTGTTAAACACTCAGTATGCCTCTTGTTGAGGGCAGCCACTCTTTTCAATAGTCCTGATATGTAACTGTATATTAATTACCCACCTGTTTTGTCTGAAAGTTCAGAAAACCTAATTTTGAAAATAATAAAACTGGCCGCTTTCCTGACTTACTGCAAATTGCACTTGGGCTGCAAAACATCAACCCACCAACTTCACTCAGATTAAGACACAAGCTAAAAATAACTTACAACTGCCACTTGTAGTGTAGAGCATGCAAGCATACACACTTTTTCAGTTTCATAATATTCCCCTGGTCCCCATGGGACTTTACTTTCACAGTGAAACCTCGGCCTCCTTCCAATGTTCAAGTGACGAACACCGAGGGATTCTACAACATCACTTGGGACCACGAAGGACAAGACTGTTTTAAATATGTGGTGCGCATGAGAGAAAGTAAAGACTTGTCAAAGGTAAAACATGAGCATAGCACCAAAACAAAATCAGAAAAGATATGTGAGAGGATGTTACAATAAATCACGGCCAAGTGTCTCTGCTGATGACTTTGTTTCTTTGTTGTTTCGCTTCTGACAGGACCCAGCTCACTGCCTTCCAGTGCCAGGAAAGCAAACTCTGTTAAATCATGAGAGACTGCAGCCAGGTGTCAGCTATATTGTGGATGTTAAGGCCAAATTCTGTCCGGGACATACATACGAGGGTCCGTGGAGCGAATGGAGTTCCTCCGCAGAATTGAAGACAGCAGGAACTTTTACAGAGATTGAAGGTGGAATATTTTTGTAACTTCCGGCCTGAAACCAGGTTATAATTAGCATTTGTCTCATGCTCGGACTGCTGGCGCCAGACAAAGATGTTATTTTTGCTTTGTTTTTGTGCTTCAGATCATCATACAAGTGTGTGTTACTAAGTATTCATGCAAACTTTTCAGAAACAGGAAGTGTGAATGTGCCGCTTACTGGTATTTTATCATTTTATCTTATTTCTTCTTTACAGGAATTAATGTAGGTTGGTGGTACAGCCCACTGTCCATCATTCCTATCGTTCTTTTGGCTCTCCTGTGGCTGGTTTATTCAAAAAAGACGTGAGTACTTTAAATGCTGGACTTACTTTATTTTCTCCCTGTGAGACTTTCCCTTTCCTTTTTTTTAAAGCTAACGTAGCTTCAGTGTGACTTAAACCTTACACTGTGGGCTCCTAATGGTGAGTTACCTGCAGTACGTAAAAACTCAAAATGTCTCTTAATGAACAGTTCTCAGTGGCTGACCCATCGAAAAACAGAACGGGGTTTGCGACTTAAAAATCCTTTTTTATCATTTCAAACTAGAATCTTCAGTTACTACTGAATTATGAATAAACTTGAAACAAACAGATTTAAACTGAGCCATGTAAGATACTGATCAAAATAAAATGTGCAAATCGTTTTGAATCAGCACATAATTGAATGTCATTCATTACCCAGAAACATAGCAAAGTGAAAGCAGTTTAAGTCTTTAAGATCAGCAGTCCTATATCTTACAGTAAATGATGGAAGCTTTACGCTGCTTCTGTCTACACTTTCCTGGCATCACCTCCCACATATATAGAAACCACTGCTACGCTGAATTTGCAGGCACACATTGCACAGAAATTGCTAGCAGAGACGCTACAGAAAGTCATGCAGCTAATCAGTGTCAGATAACCGAGAACAAGTTGAAAAGGGAGCACAGTTACAAAAAACAGCCTTAAAAAGTAGTGGAAAGAAAGGTGCAGAAATAATTTCCAACCTTGGTTTTGGTTCAGTGCACAGCTTACAAAAGTCATGTGCAATGAATCTCATTTGTAGCAGCAAGTGTGGTTTGCATACGTTGGCCAGACATCTGTGATGTTCACTCAGTTTTCTGTTTGTGAGGTACACTGAGCTAAAAATAATCATGCATAAGTCACAAGTTTCTGTTTTTGTTGAAGCTGTTAGCTAGGGAGGTGTTGATTCAACCTTATGATCTCTTTGGAGGCTGCACTTTGTAGCGCAGTTAAATTGTATTATATGATCATTGCAGATGTTTTACAATATTTGTACTTTTATATAAGTGAGGTTAGACATATTACATTAAAGAGAAATCTCAGCCACATACTGTGGCCTCCAGTGTTTTCTTAACATTTAATCAACACCGCTGTGAACCAGCTTCAACAGAAGCTTCATGTCAGGAGGACTTATCACAGAGATCTTATATGATAGAATAAACTTGATCGTCCTATCAGCCCAGAATATTTTTCCCTTGTGCACAGATTCTCTTTAATCTCCAGCTAAATAAAGAAGATGTATATTGTCTTTATAAGCACTTTCCTTTATAAAGTAAAATGTTTATTAAAATACAGTTTTTGTTGGCGACCTAGCAGGAGCCACCTTGTTGTTATTTGCCACAGTCAGGTTCACATACTGTTTCCACTGAGATGTGTTAATATATAGACTCTCTATCAGCCTGACACACACCTCAGAACATATGACTGACCTCTGAATCATTTTATTTTTTAATAGAAATGGTGTGAAAATATGTAATTTTTCTTGACTTATAAATACAACGCTTGAATATTTTCTAGTGGATCAAAATGATTAAAAACTAAGACTGCAAATTAGCACATAATTGCTTTCACATGAAAAACAGACCATGGACAATCTCTAACTTAATTACTTTCTAAGCATTAAAGTCAATATATGATTTAGATTTTCAGAACTTGATAAACTGCTATGTGATGTCAAGGGATCAATCCAAAAAAAAAACAAAAAACACTGCATTGGGATGAACTATTAATCTTAAAAAAGCTTCACTTCCTGTGAAAAGATCTCCACGAGATGTTCTGATGAATGGAACAAGTTTGAGTTATTTACACTGAGTGGAGTTTTGCTTGTTAATTTAAGAACTGTCATGAAATATTTAATGTTTACAATATTTTATTGGTCAAATATTAACACGTGACTTTGACTCACAACTTCAGCTGTGTGTTGAATAACAATTCACATGAAAGCCCCTTTGTACTATCAGCATTAATGGTAATGAAGGCTGTTCCCTTCAGTCATTACTTTGCTTCATGTGACAATTTTTTTTTTTTTTATCCAAACTTTATTGAACAATATTTTCACATACAATCAACAAATTTCGGCATCTTAACTCACATAAATAAACAAATAAGAGACAAATACATGTGACAAAACTTGAAATCACCTCATCAGAGGCAATGATGCAGTCGAACTATAAATGTCATGTTGATTTTTATTCTGTTTCCACTCTTTTTCTAAAACAATAACTCGTTTCTGTTTCAGGTATTGGCAGAAAAAAGTCCAGCATTTTTTTTTCATCCCCAACCCAAATGAATTTTTCAAGCCCCTTCACCAAAACTATGGAGGGAACTTCAAGGTAAGAAAGCAAAACACGCTCATCGGGTATTGTGTGTAATTTCCAAATTGGTCCAGCAGGTGCTGCCCAAGAGGGGACTTTCAGCACATCTGGACCCCGCTTGATGGGACTTTCCCCTAAGGGCTTTCTTGATATGAATGAGTCAGTTTGCAGGGGCTTCAGGAGACTTTTCGTTTTTCATCTGTCTTACATGATGTGGGTAGACATTTGTTTAACAGCCCGACCTGTTCCACCACTGTGGAAAATACCCTGGGTACATGTCTTTCAGATCTTTGATTTGTCATTTTGTCAGGCTAAAAACAGCCTGTTTTTCATTGAATGGGACACAAGGTGATACTTTCGTGGTTTACTTTTTTTTAATTATCGTACTGTAACTATCTTTTCCATTACCCTTATGTATTTCCCCCCCAATTTAAATTCTTCTTTCTGTGTGATGGGGACAGAGAGAGACCAAAAAATGCAGCTCTGTGTACAGTGTTCAAAGATGCTGCGTCAAGTTTAAAGACTAAGAGCTCAAGAATGCTCAGCTGTCATGTTAGAAGTAAACTGGAGCAATTGAGATAGTAAATAAATATATTTTGTATGAATTCCTCCGATTAGAAACTTTTTACAAGCATTTCTTTTTCAAATTATTTGCATAAAAGTGCTGCTGTTTGCTGAAATTTATATTTATATATATATATATATATATATCTTCATGGGCGGAAGTAGGCAGCACAGTTGGCTCATTGTGTGCAGTAGCAGTCACATGACTCACCGCACGCCCACTTTTATGGGAACGTGCACAGAAACGTGAGAATAAAGCTTTGGTTAACAAAGCAAGTTGATAGTACGAACATAATACTGGTTAATAAAGTAATATCAATACAACTTCAGTCATATGTTTGAGTGTTGCTGCCTTATTTAGTGTATCACTGTTGTATTAATATCACCTGTGGGGGAGATTTGACCAGTAAATTGAGTGTTATGTGCCTTTATAGGTTTTCTCGGTCTAAACAATCCAGTGTGTAGGATTTAGTTGGATATATTTGTAGAATATATCAGAAATTAAATGTAAAATTCATAAGTATGTTTTTCTTAGTAGTGTATTACCACCTAAAAATAAGAATTGTTATGTTTTTATAATCTTAGAATAAGTCTCATATGTATGGCCCTCTCCCATGTCACACCACCATGTTTTAAAAGGACACAAAAACCAATAATTCAAACACTGGCTCCAGATAGTTTTTTACAAGGTTTGCAGCCTCTGTAGGTTTTGCTGCATGCCTGGAATAGGCATAAGAGGTGAAGGATATTCAGTCGTGTCCTGTCTGCAGCTCCACCACAAGATGTCACCAAATCCCACAAGCTGGACCCTTAAATGCCTCAAGGAGTAAATTTTCTGAGCGCTTGAGACAGTTTTAAACTATTGTGAGGAAAAAAAACAAAAACCAAAATAATAAAATGCTTTAGTTTCATCATCAGGTCCTGATTACTTATGATTCTTTGAGGACTTTAGTTGTGTTTAAACATTATAACTGTTAAATATACCATTAGTCTACTGTATATCATCACAATACACAGTATCTGTATTGGGGTATTCTGTCAAAGTGCTGTGGTATTTGGTTTCATCACAGTTATCCTGTGTGAGTGCACCACTTAAGGTCTGTGTTGAGTTACCAATTCTGGCCAGCAGAGGGCGCTACTGCAGCATATAACAAGGGAAAGATACTGGAAGAGTGGATGTATGATATCAGTACTAACATAGATAAGTTCTTTACTTTGCACTTATTTGAAATACATTTCTTTATGACACTAAATGTGCTAAACGAGACTAAATGAGGAGAAACTGGGCTATGATTAAATTAAATGCTCAAGTAGTTTAAAAGGCTTTGAGATACCAAAACATTAACATGTACACAGTATGTTGATGTTGCACTCTCATTGATTTAATTAAATCTATCACTTTCTTCAGATTTACAGATTAAATACATGTCTCTCTAAATCTGGTCCAAAGATAAATGCCTGCATGAAAGTAGGTAGAGCTTAGAGGTAGAACAGGTGTTAAGTTATTTAAGAAGAAGCCTTAATCCTTGAGGTGTTTTTTTTTTCATTTTTCACACATCACATCTACATCGGGATCTCTGACAGGCTGAACCAGGTCTATCAGAAGTTATTGTTCTTATCTGACTGCAGTCTTACTCTTGTGCTGCACACTGTTTGCTTTTTTCCTCATCTGATCAGAGACGAGTTAGTGATGCTGATGAGCGCTGTACTTCAGGATGTGGTAACTGATTCATGCTTATCTGGGCATCGCCTTCCTGAATGGAGGCTGTAGAAAACTGCAGACACTGAAAATTTGAACAAGCATGCATGTGTAATTATTGCATAGATGTAGATAAATTATTGCAGTCTACCCATGTTATCCTGATCAACTCAGTCTTGGTTGGAGGTGTGGACAGGTGGACAATGTCAGAAGATCCTCTTATGTAATGCCAGAAATTGCGACACTTTTAGCTTAGAAATTGTATAATCATGAAAAAAAAATATACACAAGACAAAAAATCCTTACTTCAGGCACCTATGTATGAAGTATGTCTCCACCAGGAGACTCCACCAGGAGACACACTTCAGTATGAGGTTATGCTTGAACTAACTATAAGATCTATAAGGACCTTTATGGTAGCAGCTCAATGGTCAAATGTCTCCTGCTGCACATTGTGAAAGCTCCAAGTAATACATAAATTAGGGTACTTGCCGGGGTGTCTCAACCACATACCACATGCTAAAAAAAGATTTAATAGTTGGTTTCCCCCTTGATAAGATGAGTAATAGCACCCTTTGATAGATTGTTATCAGTTTGAAAAGGTTATATTTAATTAACATTCTCACCTCCATCACTTGTATTCTTGTAGAGATGGGTGTGAAGATAAAGATCACACTTGTGTCTTTACGTTAAAAATGAGGCTGCAGCCAGGAACCGCTTAGCTTTTGTTAAAAAAACTGACAGCAGAGGAAACAGCTACAGAACTTCTTCTTAATCACTAACATCCTCTTACAGCGTGTTCAAGGCAACAACAGTGTGCCTTACTGTGCTTGGAAAACTAGAAGGAACGGTTGTTGTTGTTCAACTAAAAATGTCTGCAGATTCAGAAGACGAGATCCAGGAGTTCCTTAACTTTTGTGTGGATTAACTTCAAGTGTTGCATAAACTAGATGCTGACACTGTTGGGTTTCACGACTGCAGACTTCACTGAAGTCGTGTTGCCCGTTCTCTTCGCAAAAAAGGGCACAAGTCTCAGAAAAAAGCAAATAAATATTCTTTTATACTTTCAAAGGTCATTTTTAACCATGTGTTTCGTCAAGTTCTCTAAATTATCATCTTCCATTTGTTCTGTTGTAGGAGTGGGTGAAGCCCCCATGGAGCGAGTATGATTACCTAGGGATCAGCTCACAGGTTCAGATGCCAAGCGAGAAGCAGCACGACGCCTTCCAGTGGAACAACGAGAAACCAAGCTACGGAGGAGACAACGAGATTAATCAAGGTGGTCATTTCCTCAACATGCTGAAGCCTCACGGAAACTCGCTGCCGTTCTCCCACGACGGCGACAGTTCACAGGGCACCAGCCACTCCACCGGACACATCTCCATTCACACTGTTACCCTGTCTGGAGAAGAAGAGATCGAGGGGGAAGGCGTGTCGCAGAGCTCCGTCAACACCCTCAGCAGAAGTTACCAAGATGGACAAAGCTTTGGTTCATTCGGAGAGGACAACCGAGAACCAGCTGGTTACGATGGAGAGGAACCTCAGATGGCCAGGCTGGATAGACAAAGTGGGCTCTTAGCACATCATGAAAACCAAATATCTAATGACTTCTCTTTGGAAAATATAAACTTTGAACCACATGCGCAGCTTGATGAACCAGAGAGGGTGTCACTCGACTCATTCGCCTCTAACGAGCAGTCGGAGGACGGCTACCCTCACGTAGACTTGGACACCATTGACAGCGGGTTTGGAGAGTGCAGCAGCCCGGGAGCTTCAGACTCAAACATGACAGAGCAGATAGACTCTCAGTTAATTTATGAGCATAAATGCTCAAATTCTAACTACGTCAAGCAGTGGATGGTATGTAGCACTATTCAAGAAGACCCCAGTACCTCAGAGAATGAACTCCATGAAACACAGTGATTATCGTTGCTGATTTACTGCCACAGTTACAGTTAGTAGTGCTGGACGCCACGAGTTCATAACATTTCCTGACTTTCTTGAAGAATTACACATGGATCGAAGGAAAAGAAGATGTGTCTGCTCACGTTTAATCCTGTATATTCTGCTCATCTTCAAAAATGTTTTAGTTGTGCACTTTGAACTCTGTATAGTCGAGTTTCTTTGATTTTTAAAATGTTTTTATTGTGAGAGGCGAGAGAGATTTGGTTGGAGAATAATACAAAATGTTTTTAAGTGTAAATAACATTCAAAATAACTCACCAGTTTTTAATTGATCATTTAAAGACGAAGAAACAAATTGATATTCAAAAATGTATCGACCTTTTTATATCCAGTTTTTAATTCATCATTTGAATGCTAATTTTGCTTTTTTGTATCAGTTTATCAATGGATCATAAGTACGCAAAATCTTGAATTCTACACTCCAGTCTACACTTCAGGTGCCATGCAACATGTATTTAAGATGTTGCTTATTGTGATTATTTATTTTGCTCAGGGTTTTTTGTCCATTTTGTCTCCATGCACACAGTTTCATAAAGTCATGGCCGTGCATGCTTCATTAGCTTGTACTGCAGCATGCAGCCTTATCAAGATGTCTGATAATGTCTGCTTTCCTTGCACATGCATTTTGCCAGTAACCACTGCAACCATCCATCCTGTTATGAGCTGTGTCAGTCAAAAGAGCAAACCTGAAGTAAACGTTTATCACCTTTAAACAGAAGAAAATGATTATTTCTGCGGCCTTGATCTCATTCATCAGAGGCGAGTGGAGAAACATGCCTGACAAGCTGTGCTGATCTATTCTTTCAGCTAAAGTTCTATGGGGAAGGTTTGCAAAGTGTATTTCTTAGTTTTTAACCAATTGCTTGTTCTGTATTTATCCTGTTAATGTTTACTCTAATTGTTATTTACATGTTGAAGTCATTCCTGCAGCGTCATAGTTAATGTTGGTCCCGGATCATCTTGCAAATGAACAAAAGTTAAAAGTCTGCATGAAGAGCAGGTCATAATGAATGAAGGGGTCATCTAAAGGAAATTCACCTGGGAGAACAGCGTCTCGTCTCAGGTGGATTTCATTGTTACATTTGACGTTTTATTTTCAGTTTCTTGTTTTTATGTTCAGTTGTTCATCACAGTTTGGTTCAGTCAACCAAACTACTTGATCAGGAGTATGAAAAGTTCGCAGTTGGGTCCAAATGGACTCCTTCACAACATTAACTCACATGTGAAAGAGGCTAAATCCTCCTACATGCACATGTTTTGAGTCTTACGTCTCAGCTGTGACATCCAAAGTCACGGTTGCCAAGTTGCATTGATGATCCCGAAGCAACATAAATTCAGGCGATGCAGAAACAACATGAGCACTGTAACGTCAGATCTTATGTTATTGTATATTTGCAATTACAAAAGTGTAAATAGCACAAAACTACTACGAAGATAAACACTTAAACAATGACAAACTTGATATATTTGATTGCTTTTGCTTTTCTTCATGTGTTCTGTATATGCAAACGTAATTATGACAAGTTACATCAGATTATTTTTAGCGTCAATATACCAGTATGCTGAATTGATAGAAAGTGCCAGACTGTGTGGTGGATTTTTTTGATGGCAGGATGAGAGATAAAAGGGCATGTGATGGCAGCTGTAATGCAGAGGGGAAGTGTGGTTCACCTACCTGTCGGGTACAGACTTTCCATGATAGCTAATGGTCTCAGTGTTCTCTGTGAAAGTACAGGTCTTTATAATTTACTGTCTTACTCTCTTCACAACCTTCTGATGCAGTTAATAAAATGGATCACATACATGTAATTAGTGTTTAACATATTGTGCAGGTTGTACGTGCAGTTACAGTTACACCAACAGAAATGAAACAGTAATTATGTCGATAAAGTCCTGAGTTTCAACTTTCAGACTGATAAATAAACAGGTCTCCTGTCACACACTTAAACTTTCTGTGGTTCACCAAATGTGCTTTTTTTTTTCTCTCTCCTGCACAACAAAAGCAGACGAGACAAACATCAACAAACGAGCAGAAGTAATGAGAAAAAAATCTCAGGTTTAGGAAGAGATAAATGTAGCTCGGCTGCAAAAGCGTACGCTTCACAATCCAGAGTCTGTCTGCTTATCTTTCATATCTTCAGTCTGTGATTTTGCAGCTTTTATTGAGAGACTTTTTCATGTACCGTATTTTTATCCCTCTGTGAAGCACTTTGAGTCGCCTCAGTGTATGAAATGTGATGTATAAATAAAGTTATCGCACCTTACTTCCTTATTTGTTTTCAGCCTTTTGATTTTTTAAATTTTGGAGCAAATGAAGTTTTCTGGTGTCTAACTCTTCATGTTAATAGCTCGACATCAGAGCAAAGTGATAAGCAAAACACCTCTTCAACTAAAGGGAGACTTGAATAATGGCGCCTGTGCATTAAAGATAATTTAAAAAGACAATTTTAATGACCTCAAAACAGTCACTAAAGGTCAACTTGCATCACACTCAGTCCGTATATTACAACAGTCTCTAACACTTGAAGAGATGTATGACACATCAAGAAGATATTATGCAAAGCAGCATACAGTGCATTAATATCATCATGACCTTTATTAAGTAACCTGCGTTTAATCAAGCGATCTAATCGAACTAAAGGTCATCTTTGTGACCTTTTCACAGCTGGAGAAAAAAGAAAAACACATCCAGTCACACGGGAACACACACGAACAGAACCAGAAACAATCAGACATCGCTGAAGGTGCTCGAAATACAAAGTTTACGCTCATCCAAAGCGGAAAGACTTTCTAGTTTCAATTCCCTTTGAAAATGTTTCAGCATACATTGCGCAAAGATGTGAGAGGCAATCTCCTCAAGTTCAGTGTTTGCCTGAAGGGTTAGCGGACTTCAACGGATCTGGTCTGGTGAGCAGTGGTTTTAAATTTGAAAATAAATGTGGCATATTGAGGCATATTTAGAATGACATTTGTTTTTAAAATGATGGGTGTAGTTCCCCTCTTGTTAAAACGCAGGCCAGATATACTTTTTCATCGGCGTGTTGCAATAAAGCGTCTGGACTTGATGTAAAGTAAAATGATCAGCAAGAAAGTACAAGATATCTCCAAAAACAGCACAAGATATCTCCAAAAACAGTACAAGATATCTCCAAAAACAGCACAAGATA
>JAPZDY010000025.1:4942953-4955587 GCA_029783645.1 Ctenochaetus hawaiiensis
CAACTATAATCTGGATTTTTTTTTCTAAAAAATGCAAAACTAAACCTCTAGCAAACATCCCAAAGTTAAAGAGCTGTGAGTGTAACATTGATGTAATCACTATCACATACTAACCATGATGCAAACTGACAACAATGTGTGACACAAATACTGTGTGTTTCATATGCATGGAGTTCATGACACACTACATGGGCGTGTTGCTGTCGAGCATCAGATTTAATCTGATTATACACTAATTTCTGATGCTGCTCTTCTGAACTCTCATGAACAGTCCATATATAACCTGTTTGTTTCTTCCATCTGGCCAAACACTCACCACAGACGCATGCACTAAATAAATATTTCTGTTTATGAGGTGAAATTAGACAAATGTGCCTCCATTTTCACTACCCGTGATTGTTTTATGATTTTTTTTTGTCTGTAAGCAGCTGAGTTATTTGCCTTTTAAATGTGATTTTAATGTCATAATGTTTTGTGCAATTCTTCCACTCTTGGTTTCCACTACATGTTCACTAAAGCCTGTAAAAACAATGCAGGAGATGCATTCAATATGTTGTGACAAACAGATCAAATCATCAGTTTCTTTTCCGTGTGGATATTTGAGCCTATAAAAATTTCATGTTCTTTTTAAATTTTTTTTATTTTTATGTCAAATCTTGGTGTCAAAATAAAACTTCTGGCTCTTCATATACACTTCGACATCTGACCAACAGTGCCTAGATGTGCTATAAGTGTTGTATTAAAAGGGTTTCTGTCTTCATGGAGTATAATTCTGTAAGGCATTATGTTCTGTCAGATCTTTACACTACAGTTTAGAGTTTAAACTTGTGGTTTAATTAATATTTTTGTGAATGTGTGTCCTTTTTTTTGTCTTTGGGTTGGTATTTTTAGTATCCGATGGGTTCGTATCGCTGCATCAGGAAAATTCAGATTCAGTTTTAACTTCAGACTAAACATGTGATCACTCTAAAAAACCCCATCTCATTGTAATTAAATAATAACTTTCATATTTTAATGCATTTCTGCCTAAACTGGTTTATGGTTCTGTGGCTTTGGGCCGTGATGTTACAACAGATTCATCATACGCTATAAATGTATAGAGTCGAAGTGCTGTTGGGACGCAGGAATATTGAATGAGCCTCCATTAGGCTTTTGAAATGTCATATATGTGAATAAGTTGCTCTTTTTTATTATGAGTCTTTGATGCCTGGTTGTATGTGTACCACTTTAAATAAACATGAATGAAAAACAGTGATTTAAAGAAGTCAGTTCTTGTGTTCTAACATAATATATCACTATAAGTTACATTTTTAATCAAAATACTGAATAAAAATATGAAGGCTGTCATAGCCACATAATAAAACCTGCAGTTTGTAACGAGATTCTCAATTATTACATGAAGCTCAGCTGTCCAAATACTTTTGGCCAAATAGCATTTTTCTGCCGAGCAATTTTATTTCATTTTTAACGCAATGAAAGCCTAAAATATACTAAAATATCAGAAAATGTAATTTGTGTATAAATCTTTGTTTTTATTACATCAGTTTGCGTTTTTTACCACAAAATATTTTATAATAAAAGGTGCAAAATGTGCTTTCTCACTTGTGCACTGAGGAGGACGTGGCAAGAAATACAGCAATTAAATAAAATTAGAAAACACCATGATCACACATGGAACATTTGCTTGTTCTATGATAGGTTTATATATATTTTTTATTCTTCAGACATTTCTTTATACAAATTTCGTTTTGTGTGCTATCGTTCGGCACAACTTGTTATTGTTACCTGACATACTTGACACTCTGATTCATGTAATCTTTGTATGTTTGTATTAAACTAAAAAGTTATAAATAAAGTTTAATATATATATATATATATTATTCTTTGTAGATATTTTAAAAGAAAAATCTGAAAAACAGAATAATCTTAAATATTCTGAAACATAAACATAATAAAAAAATAAATTAGTTTGCTTTTTCCACACTTTGAGCAGGTCCTATATGTTAAGTTTCCATCTGTTTCAGCTTTAACTATAATTGTTTTTGTACCAGGTTAAATATTTAAACCAAAAAAAAATCTTGTTTTTTAAAATCTGCATAATTTAATCAAATTATTTTTTAAGGATTTCCCTTTTTTAGCCAAAAATTTAACCTAATCTTTCATTTCTGATGCAGCATTGGAAGACCGCTCATCTCCGAAGGGATGTAAAACTGTTATTCACTGATTTGTACGCAAGGGGGCGTGAGCACTTCACTTGCTTCCACATTACACCTGTTTCCAGTGAACTCCCAGAGGGCGCGCGGCGCTCACGCATCACATCTGCGTTTCCAGATTAAAGCGCCATCAAACCCTGCTTCCTTTTCTTACAACTCAGACCTGTTTTTATCACAACCTTTGTGAAGTTTGTTCAGATAAACGTTTCTCAGGTGAGATGAGCGCGTGGCCGAGGTTAAGTCCCTCAGGAATGGCCCTCGCGCATCATTATCCAGCCGAACTGGTTTGACTCACAGCTCAGAGTTGGAGAACTAAAACAGGAAAATGTGCATTGCAGCCGTGTGAACCGCAGATCACTGAGACACAAAGATTTTAAGGGTTTTTTTTTTACCTGCGGTGCAAAATGCGTGAGGAGTCTCTTTATCACAGATTCATGTCAGCAGCATCGATGATGGAGCCCATTTTTCTCCCCATGACACGAGCTCGTTTCTGTGAATCCATTTTCACCTGAGAAAATAGTGTAATTTCAGAAATTCAGATAGAAATTGTTGCGCAAAAACATAGAAGAAACCTTCATATATGACGCAAAGCTCTTCATGGTTAAAAGGGGCAACGATTTGCGCAATATTTCCTTTTTTTGAGGGGGGTGAGAGGTTGAGCTGGGGCGTTCACAGGGCGCGTCATGTGCGCACAGCGGAGCGAGATGTGAGGTTTAATGTGATCATCTTTGGCTCGTGTCCTCTAAAAATACCACACCGGGTGTTGATTTCTGTTTTTGAGGCGTGTTTAACATCATGTGTGTATTTTATGGGGTAAATCTGACTGGAGAGAGGTGACGCACGTCTGTGCGGTTGTTATAAATAAACACTGTGCGGTTGATGAATGCGCACCCTGCGTTTCTCCAAATCTACATAAACACGACGGATTCAGATTCTGATTAAATATTTAAAGGTTTTGGATGCTTTTTACACCACAGATGTGTGTGTGCGACACGTTTATCTGACACACGGTTGTGGTAAATATAAAAAATGATGATAAATCCATCAAACACTATTTTCAAACGCTAAAATGACAAAACACAACAGTTTTTCCATCGTCTTACCTCAAATATTTGGGTCCCTGAACGTTCACAGCAACTGAAGCGCAAAACGGTGATGAAGAGTCATTTGCGCCAAGTGCGCACGAGACCTCCCCCAGGAAGAAATCCGATGAACACATGAAGAAAAATACAGAACAAAATATTCTTATTTAGTTCCATTTGGTTGAGAATCATCCTTTCGTGGTGACTTAAAGAGAAGAGAAGAAGAAAATGGAATATTCCACCTCTTGCAGTTTGCGCTCTGCCTGCCTGTCTGTCTGTCTGTCTGTCTGTCGCCTCTCTCTCTCTCTCTCTCCTTTGCAGATATTGAGTGCGCATCTCTTCTTCCTCTCTGGATCTTGTTTTTGGATTCTTTCAGCTCCACAGTGAATCAGAGAACCGTGGGAATATTTTTTTAAACTTGCAGAGAAAAAAAAACTTGTTTGCAGCTGTCGGAGCTCAGCGGACGTGAAGGAGCAGCGGAGTCTTTTCACTCAGGTACAGAAAAAAACGCTGTTATTGCAGGAATGTGATGAATGTCTTTACCTTCCTGCAGGAGGGTTAAATATGCTGCAAGGTGTGTCCGATGCTCTCAGGGGGTTTGTGCGTAAAAAGCCTGCAGTTGCGCTTTTTTGGGTGCGCATGACAGTTCAACATGGTGCAGTTTGGACACATGACGAGTCTTTTCTCTTTTTTTAGTCCTACTTAAAGAATGTTCTCTTGTCATGCACTCTTTTTTTAAACTTAATTATGTAATTTCAGATTTTTTTTCTATATATTTCTTCCCTCTAAACATTAAAATAGTTATATTTCCACACACGAAGAAAGAAAACCACATTAATGTGAATCAGTCGTTTGGTGACGCAGCATCTGAACAGACAGGATCATTTATTCATGTCAGGTTGCGAGCGAGGATGAAAGGGGATTTTTAAACACGGTTTGGCCTTGATCAGCTCGGCTCGGCTCGGCTCTGAGTCACATGCAGACCCAAGGACATCTGTGTCGTTTTGTCTTTGTTCCCCATTTTGTCCACATGACATCATTACCTGCATCCTTGAATATAATCAGCAGTTCCCAGCTGGAAGGGTCAAGGTGAAGATCTGAACATTTAAATTCTGCATTCGAGGCTGATTCAGTATTCACTTTCATATATTTGACATTTTAACAACTTGATCTTGGTCTTTTTATGCCAGAAAATCTTTCTAGATCAGATTATTTTCATTAAAGATCAAACTGCTGATTATTTTCTCAACTGATTGTTGTTTGATTTTGTAAAATAAAGTCTTTTAAAGGTTTTTTTTCTCATCAAATGTCTTGATTTGTCTTAAACACAAATATATTTAGCTTATTGTCCCATATTAGATAAAAAAGGCAGAATTCCACCCATTGGAGAAGCAGGAAGCAGAGACAGAGTTCTGCATTTTGCTTAAAAGAATCTGAAAGAATTATTCCATCATTGAAAAAGCTGATTGATTAATTGAACGACTGATTGTTTCAGCTCTGAAATACAAAGGAGACTCTTCACTACTGTATTTTAAAACCTTCTAGAATAAATGTCATGTCAATTAGTATGTACTTTTTAAAAATGGTCTTCTGTTCTAAAGGAGCATTTAGTTGATGTTCTACTGACCGGTTCATCGAGCTGTTCGGACATTTTGGTGCCGTGGACTTTATTGTTTTAAGACACTTGATGATAATGATCTAAATTATAGTTCCCAACCTAAAAAACCCTAAAAGGGGTTAAAGAAAAAAAAGAACACTGCTCTTCTACACGAGTATTACACTCTTTTATTACTTTTTATTCTATATTTGCTCTCTTTTTATTGTCAAATAATGGACGAACCTCCTGTGGCCTCTATCAGTTCTTTAATATTAAACAGTGAGAATTTTTAAAGTAGAAATCACTGCGATGGAACAAAACAGACCGACTCAGCCTGTGCACAGCGGTTTCTTACAACACTGCATCATTTCAAAGCAAAGAGGTTGAGAATCATGAATATTTTAACAGAAGAAACAGATTTTGACCCATTTTGTCACAAACTCCATGTCTCTCCTCCCTGAGGTTTGTTTATCTGACACCAGGTTTTGTCCTGCAGAACATGAGCAGCTCACTCGAGAGGGTTGTGGCCCAGAAGAAGCAGGCCATCGAGGCGGCGATGGACATGTTCGAGAAGGGGGCCGAGGTGTTGGCCAGCGCCGTCGGCGAGCTCTTCCCTCTCTGCGAGGCCGCCGCTCCGGTTCTCCGCCTGGCTTTAGACAACGTCCAGAGCAGAGAGGTCTTCTACGTCAAAGAGCAGTTCCTGACGGTGAGGAACAAGCTCGACATGCTGTCCGCCCAACTGGAAGACATCGACTGCGAGATCAAGAAGGGCAGACTGGATTCCCAGTACTTCTCAGTGGAGGAGAACATCAGGAACCAGTTTAGAAAATATCTGGACATTTTGGAGGCGAAGCAGCAGTTCAAGGAAGTGAAGACCAGACTTTTTCTGGAGCATTTTGCCAAAACTGGAGGAGAGAAGAACTTGTTCGTGCTGTATGACGCTCTGATGGGGACAAACAGCTTCGGGGAGTCGATTTTAGAGTTGGTCGAGAGGTATTTTCCTCATATTATGTCTCTGGATTTATTGTTTTTATCATGACAGTCAGAAATTAATAAATTTCTTTAATCTAATTGTAAATGTTTGCTCTGTTTTGCAGGTATGTAGCAAGGAACCGTCGTCTCCTGGAGGATTTCTGCGTCCGGATGAAGGAGCTCTTCTGTTTGGGTCTGATCGCCCTGCTGGGACACTGCGCCTTAACCAAAGGCCCGGAGGAAGAGGAGGAGAAAATCAGAGAGTGGAGCAGCAAAATTGAAGAAGTCGAGTCCAAGATGAAGGAAACGATCGAGTCCTGCATCGCTGCATTTCCAGAGCAGGCGAAGTCAGACGCCCAGCGTCTCCTGCAAGAAAAGGAAAAGGAGAGCCTGCAGGATACGACTCAGCAGCTCCTCGAGTTCCTGGTGAAAAAGTACGACTGGGTGCGATGGTCAGTGCGGCTGATCAACCATTCGGGAAGCACCTACCGCAACTGGCGAGCCGGGGAGCACTTTCATCACGTGGCAGGACAGAACTGGTTCGAGGTTCTCCAGGTGAACAACATCAACCTGGTGGTGTCCTACAGCACCGAACCGCAGCCGGTGCCCCGCGACCTCATCCGGCAGCTGATGGAGGGCCAGGGGAAGAAGGGAAACGCCCCCACGGTGGTGGAGGTGTTGGAGAAGCAGCTGAGCGGGTTTGTCGTCCACGCCGTCAGTCGCCACAAGGAGTCTGCAGCTGCCTGGAGCTTTTCAGAGGAGTGTCACTACTGGGAGAGACACAAGAACGTGGCGGTGTGCGTTCACTCTGAGTGAAGCTGACGCGTGTTTCACAGTAAATCATATAAATTGAGATACTGCAGATTTGTTTTGATGCAAACTGAGCTCAGATTATCAGTATGTATGCAAGTTTTATCCAAAGGAAATTAATATAATGTGTTTCAGAAACTGGGGATCCACTGATTCAGTTCACTGATGCTGATATTTAGGCCAGATTAAACCAGTCCAAATTAAAATGGCCTATTAATCAGCTTTTCCACCACCTTTATTTAGTCACTTCTGAATGCCAGTTGAGCTTTGAGCACCACGGAAATCTCATGCAAAATAATGTCTTTTCAATCAAAAATTGACAAGTTATTGTCTTAGTTTAAGAGCAGGAACCTCCTTTGTTCTTTTGTCCTGCTCCTCCATTTTTCATGGTGAGCTTGTGTAATACACAGTAGAAAAAACACAGTATTCAATTAAATGAAACCATCTGAAGCAACTGTGATGTAACAAGTCATAGAAACTAAAAGTAACGGATCTTTAACTTGACACTGCCTCTCTGTGAAGGTCATGATTTAAAAGAGTTAGAAACTGGATTAGTCTTGAACAAAACATTGTGATTTATAAGCTTATTTTGTGTTGCTTTCAGTGTTAATCTGAAGAGAAAGTTGTCTTTATGGCTGTTAGTTCTGCATTTTTGTCTGAAATGAAGAAGAGAAGAGCAGCTTGTTTTAAATTGCATTCAAATCAGATCTGTGCATCCCTGCAAGAAACCTCGTATTTAAGATCATTTATCAAGAGTTTAATCACAAATGCACTTTAGCAGCTTTTTAAGTTCTGTATCAACTCCTTTTAAAGTGAATATTTGAATTATAGACATTGGATGCAGATTTAATTTATGATTTATTAGGTTTTAGCTGTTAAAATATAACTGCTTGCTTGTGTTTATTTGTAATTTATGACTAACAAACCCGTTTTTTAACCCTAATGCTGGATTGCATATGATAGAAGGGAGTGTCTGTGCTTTTACCTCGGCTGCAGACCGTAATAATCCGGTCTCCTGTGAAAAATGGCTCCTGCACCTTCAGCTCTAAAGATGTTCTGCTGAGGCTGCATCTCCGAAGCTCTGCAGCCGTTTTGTCTGCGCTCAGCAGGCTGGCCTACATAACTCTGACAGGAGGGACAGAGGTTGGTTTTTCAGGCGTGACGAACAAAGAGGCTGCGAGTTTAGCTGCAGAGACGCGACAATGTGCCTTGTGTTTAAAACACATTCAAACCTCCCTCGAACCGAAAACAGCCAAAACCCTTCTGTTCACCAGAGCCGTGCCTGCAAGAGTTTAACGGTTCATGTCTGCTGCTTTAGTCTGATTTAGACTTATTTATGCATTTTGTATTTGTAAAATTTATTATAAAGGTATAATTCATGTGTTGTTTTGCACTTTCCACCAAAATGTGACACTTTTTTTTAAAAATGTTTTTTGTTTAAGTAGGTGGCATTTTTCTGTCTTTATGATTCCCTTGCTCACACTACACACACACACACATCTATTTTCTGCTTATTTTATAATTTTTTTGCAAGAAATGTATGATTATTTCACTCTGGCATTAACACAGTAAAGTGAATCTATCACAAAAGATGTACAAATGACATTTAAATCCACAAGTTGGTGATATAAAGTTATGAAATGGGCATTTATTTGCATCAAAATGTCACATATTGTCACCTAAATCACATCAGCTTCTATATTCAACCTAAATAATCTCAATAAAATCACTGCATCATCAATGTTCAGCCTAATAATTATGCTTTATGAAAAGTAATGACCACACACAAACTGTTGATGGATGTGTGAACGAGCGTAATTTAATATCTGCCTCTTTTTTTCTTGTACAAATGTGATTTATGCAGCACTGTGAGTGTGTGTGCCCAATAAAACCCGGCAGTGCACCCTCAGCAACAGGGACTCCACTAATTTAATTGATATTTACACGTAAGTCAGCATTTCCTGACCGCAGCTCTGGTTTGATAGTCTATGAATAACCTTTGGCGGAGCTAATATCCTGCAGACGAGCAGCAAAGTGCTTGGCTTAGCAGGATGGCATCAGTCGTAACGCGTGGCGTGGGTGCAGAGCGGCTGGAGGCAGCCATCATTTCATATCTCAGTGGATCAGCAGGGTCTTTAGCTGCTCGGCTTCCATGTCGTAAATCGAGCCTGTCAGAATCCATCAAGTGTTATCTGTGGAATACAGCGCAGTGCAGGAGGAGGCGGACTGTGTTGAATCATGGGAGTTTTTTTCAGTGCGCAGGAAGAAAAAGCAGCTGGTTGTTCAGTGGCATTGCTTATGTAAAAAGTTTTAACATTAACATTTTGTTTATCTCACAAAAAACCTAAATGGTTTCATTGATATGTGTTCGTCGACTTAGTTATGTCCAAAATTTGATGAAATATAAAGTTCTGAAGCTCATCAAAAACATGATGTATCTCCACTGTGCAAAACCAATTTCCCAGCCAAAACAAACAGTTAACTGTAATTTTTATGCTTCAATTTCTGCAAAGATTAAATATCACAGGTGAGTTAGGAATTTCACACCTTTAGATGGAGCCATGCTAAATTTGTCCCACTATTTCCAGTCTTTATGTTAAGCTAAGCTAACCAAGTACTAGTTGTAGCTTTACACACAGCTACAACCAGGTTTTTACAGTTTTGTAGCTTTCATGTACAGTACAGATATGACTGAGGTACAAGTCTTTTCAAATAAACGTTCATCTTAAAATCCCAAACTTTTCATTTTACTATAAAATCTAGTTGTTTTTGTGGGTGTACTTTTAAAACTTTGGAGTAGCTGTTTTCTGCTGCTAGCATTGTCTAAGCTTGGCTAAGCTAATTGTCTTCAGACTTAGTGATCTTTCTCCTAACCCTAAAAGAAAATTCCCCTTAATATTAACTATTATTTTAATTTAAGGGCTTTTTCGTTCATTTTAAGTAAAGAGTGTAGAAAACGTAATCAAACTGACCTCCTGCGTTGTCAAAAAGTCGGGAAACTTTATTAAACAACAAAACACTGAAGTACCCTTCATCCTTAAAAAAACAGCTCTTCATGCTCATCATTGTTCCACTGCAAATAAAATTACTGACAACAAAAACCCAAACAAGGACAAATCAGTCAACAAAACAATGGAAAATGTGTCACTGTTCAAATACTTGAGGTCTGCAGTGCAAACAAAGAAAACAGCACCTGCTGCCTCGTTGGCTCGAAGCCTTTCCACGATCAGAAATCCCAGACAGGTGACTAACCACCTTTGATGTATCAGTGCTTCAAAAAAGACAAAAAAAATGCAAAGCAGACAGACAGATGGGTGTGCCAGACAACAGCCTGCGGTCTTCAAGACACACACACACAGTCCCACAGAACAGACCACTAAAATGTTGCAACACAAGACGACAAAAAACCTGGAAACTCTGGTTTGTTACCTGCACCTGCCGGCCTGTCCAGCTTTTTTAATACATTTATAAGTGTTTAAATAAAATTCTGTCATAGTCATTTTGTCATTTCTATCCTTTAATCCAACACACTGGATGTATTTGGGTGTTTATTTTGACAGTGTTAGCAGGAGTGTTAAGTGTTTCCAAGGTTTCTGTCCTGTGCAGACATAAAGGGCAGGGCAGTGTGCACTGTAAGCCACTGGATTCATTAGCGGTCGTGTGGGCTTTGCCAAGGTAACAACTATTGATCCAGGAGGCTCTTCCCCTCCATAAAAGGCTTCGGCCTGTCAATCCTGACTGCCATTATGGGAAGACTGGAGCATCTGTTTACTGAGAAGATCCACTGCATCAGTCTCATGCCACAGGAGCCAGAGTTAGCTTGTTTTGTGGTTGGAGGAAGGTTAAAGTTGGGTTTTCTAAAGGAGAGAGTTAAATCTGATGAGGAAATGGTACCACAGGTGTTCTGCAGACAGAGGGCGCTATCAGGCAGCTTTAATAGAAGTAATCCACAGTCAGTCTGTTGCTATGAGCCTGATATGTATTTGTAAAATTACATTCTGGAGTATTTTTACAAAGATGAATTAAAATTATTAGAGTTTCTAGTGTTTTCTTGGGTGTTTTTGCTCACTGATATAAAGTTAAAAGTTTCAAACAGAAATGTGTATGTCAGAGCGTCACAAATGATAATGGATCACTCTGGTACTAATATTTCATTCTGAGAAAACTTGCTTTAACACAGATTTCAGCATTTTTTCTGGGATTTTAAGCCTCATTAAAGCTGATTTAAAGGAGGAAAAACAGCACAAAAAGCAGAATCAATCCTGATCCCTCTCTGAAAATAATTAACCAAATACATTTTGGAATTTCAAAAAAACGCTCAATTTATGAGATCCCCTGCAAAAATATTTCCCAGCATCCCCAAACTCTCCTCTTTCCATCAAGGAGGAGCGCAGATGGGAGGAGATAGCAGCCAATATCAATATTTCATAAACAAATGAAACACTGAATGGATGCAAGCATCAGAGTGGCCCTGGAGGGGGGGGGGTCGATCAATGGTAGGATAGCTCTGTCCGCTTGTGTCTGCCAATCCCAGCCGCTCGCAGGATAATGCTATTACCCATCAGCCCGAGTGGACCATCGACCGGCCTGCTGCTCTGTTAGTGGACTAATCCGATAAAAAGCTTTAAAACATTTGTTCAGTGACACACTGGCTGATGGTTCGAGCTCAGAAATCCAGACTGACAGTCCCGCCTCGCTGAGGACACACAGTTTTAAACCTATTAGGTTATTTTGTGCTACTAGAGTTGTTTAGATACAGCAAAACATACTGTAACTAAGGTTGACTTTATGTGGGTGTACGTCGGTGTGCTAACAGGACAGGTGATAGTGAATTTGTTCAAAATTGACATTAAAACACTAGTTCAGTTAGTTTAAAAACTCTAAACTCAATTAATTTCAACAATAGGGTTGTTTTTGGCAGCAACTGTCACAATAAAGTTTATATAACAACTGATAATATACATGTGAGAGATATTCAAGTCTTCATCAAGTAAGTAACTCACTTCCAGAGAGTAATACACACTATTAGAGCACTTATGGGACATTTTGAATGACATAGTTATCTGTAGGTAGGGTTAATAGTTGTTTCTATGCAGCCATATATCATGTAAAGATGCTACTTTTGTCAGTTTAGTTGATGTGCAGCTTTTTGCTCTGATTAGTTTCTGTGTTAGCTGGCTGCTAGCAGCTAGCTTACTATGGTTAGCTTATAAACTAACGTTATCTCAGGTAGAAAATATGTGCTTTTTAAATAATCAGGTCTTATTCTAAGTCTCTTAAAACAACACTAAAAGAAGTTATGCTTACTGAGTGATGTTATGACGACTGTGTTTTACCTCTGAAACCAGTCGTTCACAGATTGACTGTAGCTGCTAAAATCTTCCAGTTTGACCACCACATGTTCAGACTCAGTCGAAAGAGTGTTGAGCTACTTCACCAATAAGCTTGGAGACCTAATAATCAATTAGCTTATGTGAAAAATTACTGGGAGAGCTTAAGTGATGTACTGAGGAAGCTGGCAAAGTCTTACAGAACTCAACCAAACATCCTTTATATACACTCCAAGATGGCCGACTATTTGTCAATTATCCAATCAGAGCCGACCACATAAAAAGCCCCCAAAAACAGAAATTTCAAACTAAAAGCTTAAAACAAGATGTTAACAACACTGAAAGGTACAGCACAGATGTAATCATTAACATAATCTTTCTTCTTCTATAGAACCTGATATAAAATTTTAGAAATGGCCAAAAATGACAAAGTTTTGTTTATTATTGAATTCCAAAAAGCATCTCTCTTAAAACAGGCTTTATTTACTGACATTTAAGAGGTTGCTATTACAGATTATTTCAGTGTCACAAGGTGTTCATAATTGCATGATATAAGTAAGCTTTGAAGATATTTTAAATATCTTTATTTGATTATTCATTTAAAATGAACATTTTTTTTAGTTTGTGTTG
>JAPZDY010000025.1:5020331-5040415 GCA_029783645.1 Ctenochaetus hawaiiensis
ACCCAAGCAAATCACTTTTTAGTCTTGGATTAATCTGATAGGTCTGTGTGTATTCCCTGATAAAAAAGAAGGTAGTTCTTATGTTTTTTATAGTCAGTGGAAGTCCCCTGAGTTTCTGCTCTACCTTGACTGGGAGTCACACATGTGCCTCATTGGCAGGCTATCTAATAGAAATGAAAATTAAATTAAATTATACAAGTCAACCCTTCTTGTACAGAGTAACCTCTCTTTTGATTAACAAGCTGTTACACCAAAGGTCTATTATGAATTTGCTTTTAATGCTTTAGCCATGAAGTGTGCCGCACTGCTCAAACAATATTATCATTGCCAAATTATTCTTAAAATTATAATTGTGTTGTGCCCATCATTTAAAAGAGTTCACATTTTAAATTGTTTGCAGACAGAGTCCACAAAATACCCTGTGACTGTGCCGATGATTGTAGTTCCTGTTTTTTTTGTTTAAATTTCTTTTTTTTTTTTGTCCTGTAGTGGTGCTGATTGGAGATTCGGGTGTAGGGAAGAGTAACCTGCTGTCCCGCTTCACTCGAAATGAGTTCAACCTGGAGAGCAAAAGCACCATCGGGGTGGAGTTCGCAACGCGCAGCATCCAAGTAGAAGGAAAGACCGTCAAGGCTCAGATCTGGGACACGGCTGGACAGGAACGATACCGAGCGATCACCTCCGCGTGAGTGCACACACGTCTGCTTACACTGGTTAAAACAAAGCCTTTAAATGATATAGATACATTCTAAACACAGGAATTTCAGAGTGTCTATTTGTCTTCCTCAAACTTGTGTATTGTGCCATTTTGTCAAACTGTTTTTCACAGTTACATAAAGTTTGGCTGCATTACAAGTGGCAAGGGCTCTAAACTTCCCCCTATTGGTCATCCTTCATTTATGAATCTGCCTTAGAATCAATAACTTGTGCATTACCGTTCTTTGTAAAGCTAGACAGACATAATCAGAAGTGATTAAAGTGACAAAATGCACCTCTTTAGCTTTGAGTAAGAAGTGTTTTGTTAATCACAGCTTCCGTCTCATGTCTTGGTCAAGTTCCTGTCCAACATTTGTTATTCTGAACTAGTTTTCTGCCTTGATTTTCATTTTAAGAGCCATTTGAAACTTAAACATAAACAGATTTTATTTTAAATAATGCTGAAATATGTTGAGTTATTGAAGCTTTACCCGCATATCTTGGCTTAACACTTTTATTTCTAGTGTTTCTCAGTTTCTACTGTTGCTTTTGATTCACATCTCTGTACTTCAGAGCTGATGAGCTCATGTGACAAACCAACCAGGAATCCTGAACCCGACAGGCTGAAAAGAGAAGGTTTTCTCCTCAAGTTTATATAATGTCCATCTCATCTGGTGTTTTTCAGGTACTACCGCGGAGCAGTTGGAGCCCTCTTGGTTTATGACATTGCCAAACACCTGACATATGAAAACGCTGAGCGCTGGCTGAAGGAGCTGCAGGACCACGCTGACAACAACATAGTCATCATGCTAGTGGGGAACAAAAGTGATCTACGCCACCTTCGGGCAGTTCCCACAGAAGAGGCCAAAGCCTTTGCAGGTATTATCACTGTAATTGCATCATGTGTGTGTGTGTGTATACATTATTTACATTATCTAACCTTTATCTAAGATTATATCAGGTTAAAGCTGTTTTAATGATAATAGGGACTGAAGCCCCGGCGGCTTTAATTGGGTCCCTCTGTGTTTTCTGAATCATATCTGTTGCTGGCGGTGAATTTTTTTGATGTTTAATCTTGTTTTAGAAGCTTTGTCTCAGTTTAGTCTGTACTTTTGTGTCCCACAGGGAACACCCATGACATGTTTGCACTCTGAAATGTTTGCTCTGTGGTACTGTAGGTGTTTTACATACATGTATATGTTCTTGGATTGAAGTTGTTCGAGTGTATGTTAAAAAGCTCCACATCAGGTCAAAAGGATTTGATTTAAATTATTTAAACCTTCAAGTTATTTTGACCTTTTGAGAGTTTAGCGGCTTTGTTTTGGAGCACATTTCTATGTTTTTCGGTCACTCAAGTGAAATTATCAACCTTATCACCCTTTCACTTTTTAAGAATGGCTGCACCACAAATTTACTCTGACCTTGAGTTTATTGGCTTATATCCTAAATAGTGTTACACCCGATTTGGCTGTTAAATGACCCTTGATAAGGACGGCCTGCAAGGAAGTGTAATTTGATTTATGTCGGTCCATATTAGAGGAAATAAATTCATCGTCAGTGCTCGATAAATAACGATTTTATTAGTCAGCATTTCCTGTTGGTGCAGATTTTTTTTTCATAAATCACAGAACTTGTTTATGATACCGATTCACATAAAGACCATGTGACAGACAACTAATGCAAAGGACATTCAATTTCTGTTCATCTTCTCCCTCATACTTGCAATAAGTACGTACAGAGTCTCAAGAACGAACAAACTGAGAAAATGACGGTGATAAATGATCAGTGTTGAAACAAATCAACAACATTTTGATTTATTTGATTGATTTATTGATTTGCAAAATGGATTTTAACATCTAGGGCTGCAAATAACAATTATCTCTATTATTAATTCATCTGCCGATTGTTTTCTTGATTTATCACTTTGTCTCCAAAGCATCAGAAAGCAATGACAAATCCCCATGTGATGGTGATGCCAGATGTCTTGTTTTGTCTGGCCAGCAGTTTAAAACCAAAACCTATTCAAACGGCTTTAAAATAAGGAAAACAGCAAATTCCCACAGCTGGAAAAGCATGAAATGTTCTTCATTTTTGCTTGAGTACTGACTTACACTGTCAGAATAACAGATTAATGTTTTGTTGATCAAATAATGAAGAATTCAACCAATTGTTGCAGCACAAGAACACAAAATATTACATCAACACAAAACAATGAATATCAAATCACCTCAGTTCCACCTGGTTTTTGATGGAAAGCATAAAAATCAGTTTTTGTCTGTTTGATAGAAATTTTGTCGTTCTGTTTATTAAACAGCATGTTAATGGAAGACACTTTGCTGAGTCCCAGACAGAAATGCAAACATATAAATGATAAAATGGATCATTTAATTAATAATAATTTAGTTTTAGCATCCTTGTTTTGTGAATTCTACCTCAAAGTCATGACTTCCTGGCAAAAATAAGTAGAAGCATTTGTATGAAGTGCTTTTACCATTATGAAAATTAAAATATTTTCCGTGAAAATGGATTATTTTGTAGTGCAAACACTTAATTTATTTCCCAAATGATAAACCATGATATCATCACACTTTCTTTGTGAGTAACTTCATTGCATATTATCATATTGTAAATGTACTGTACATTGCAGAGCAGACCGGTCACCTGTCACACAGCCCATTATACTTCCTTTAATTACAGAGCAGTTCACAGTGAGCAGTCAGACAGGGAGTGGTTGAAATTACTACATTTCTGGGCAGAACCCTGGAGTGAGTGCATTATGTGGAAGAAATCAATCTCTGAATCAGTGCCGTGTTAATGCCAGCACAGTACAAACGTTGGCTCAGCTCGCTGTGGTGCTAAAGTTAGAAACAATGTGGACCTGTAACACACTGTGGTGTCTGTGCATGTGTGTTTTACAGAGTCGAACGGCTTGTCCTTTTTGGAGACATCAGCGTTAGACTCGAATAACGTGGAGCTGGCTTTCCAGACTATTCTCACAGGTGAGTTTCCCCTATTTGTGATTATTTAAGTGTTTATAAAGAATCTTAAAATAAACGTACATTTGATCCTGAAGGGTTGAGCTCTAATGTTACCCAGTGGTAATGCTTTATACATTCTCCATATTGATTTGTCTGGAAGTGCTACCTTTAGTCTTTGATGGTTTACAGAACAGTGCCCATATTTTGCCACTAGATGGCAGCAAAATCCACCTCATCAGTTGCACACCCACATCACTGATGTGCAGTCTGAGGCGAGCATACCACCTGACTCTTTAAGGTCAAAAATATGGGTAATTGGCACACTGAAAGATCACTCAGCTGAAGTCAGTCCTGGCGAGAGCAGCTATGAAGATGGTCAAACGCCAGCAAACCATTAAGAATCTTTGTGGTCACAAATTCACTTTGACTTACTGCATATCCTGCATCTGCTCGAGATATCTCAAGTAACTGTCTACGAACAGTTTCCCCAGTGAGAATAGCCGTGCTAACAGCTGCATGTGAAAAAAGAAAAACAATTGTTGTGACTGAGTCAACACCTGGAGTGCCTAAAGGGACAATCCAACAGTGAGTGGTGCTTCCACTTCAACTGTTCCAGGGGCTATCAGTCTCCAAGTATGTGCCACTTGCTGTTTGTATTCTGCTTCTGCTCCATTTTCAATTCTCTGACGCCTCAGCTTGAGCCGTTCCAACCATTTTGCCCAAACCACAGCTTTATCAGTAATTTGTAAAATCCAAAAAACTTCAAACAAACAAGCCCTACTGAGCTTACATTGCTAATTGGCTCATTAAGGGGAAAGAGGAGAGGTTAGCTGTACACTAGCAGGTCGGTAAGAACTGAGCTTTAGAGCCAGTGAAGCAGAGAAGACGTTACATGTAGATATGCAATAGATGGATTGTAGGTCAGAGAGGGTCATCCTCATGCATTATTGTCTGTATAGCAGCTGGTGCTTTGTGAGGTTTGTAGTGAAATGAGTCACAGTTTCACCACCTGACGTGCCTTGTCACAGTCAGCCAGGAGTCTTGTTGTGCTTTAAACCTTCCTGCTTAACAGGCAGTTTTTATTTCAGGACTGTTTTGTTCCACATCTGGCTCTAGTTTAGAGTTAAAGTGGCAGTATGCAACAGCAAGTCAGGGGGATGTTTGCGCCAGTCCTGTTCTCCTCACTGAAGTTAATCACTGACCAACCCACAGCTTCTCAGCCTAAGTTTTCACAAATGGCATTCAAGCTAATACAATGACGGAAAAGTTTTTGGTTGTTTCAATCTCTTGGCTGCCAAATGTGTAACTTTTTTGCTTTCCAGCATGATCGTACAAGGTCAAGGAAGCAATATATAATATTTATTTAAGTAGAGAAGTTTGCATTTAAAATGTAATGCGTATTGTAGAATTGGGTGAATGCCTAAAAGTGAGCCTTGGTACAACCACATGACACCACGATGCCAGTTTAGGAAGGAAAGAATCCCTCACTGCTGCCAGGAGTCTGGATAGAACAGTTGTTGTTCAGTTTTTGCCATGCTGTTTGTCCTTATCACAATATGTCCCACTGTTGGCTGGATTTATAGGCATCTACACATAACTCATTCCCTTTCACCCTTCTCTCCATCACAGCCATCTACAACATCGTGTCACAGAGGCAGATGTCAGGGCGAAGCGACTCAGACTTCTCACCAGCCTCCAACGTAGTGCCCATCACAGTTGAGCCCACCCAAAACTCATCCAATAAGGGTGTCTGCTGCCAGAGCAACTGAGACCTTACCTCTGACCTCCTCCTTCACCTCCAGCCGATTGGAGAAACAGCCAGATAGACAAACAGAGACAGACAGAGGGACAGGGAGAATGGAGAGGCAGGTAGAAAATGACCATTTCACACAAGGACACTTGAACTGGAGTTTATTTGTTTGTCATCTGGTTAACTTAATACAGTAAGAAGAGAGGGGACCAGTGAAAGAGAGATACTAAAGAAGTTTAAGAGGGGGGAGTTGGTGAGGGAGGATTAGTATCAGTGGAAAGAAAATAGACGAGATGCACCGAACCCAGTGCATTAAGTTATAAAAGAGGTACATGATCAGAACTGATTCACAGTCTAATGAAAAATTTAACACATTTTAAGGTCCCTTTTGTATCTCATCACAATTTCTCTCTTTTGCAAACTGTCTCCCTTTGAAAGCTCTATTTTACAAGCCAGTAAATGCTTTCCTTCAGTTTCCCACATGCAGGATATTGGGCAATAAAAAAATCCACATTCAAGAGACTGAACTGCAGCCCCTCTGTCATAGCTGGCATTCCTGTTTTCCCTTAATGTATAATGTTGAGAAAATAATGTCCCTCACAATATTTATTGAACACTAGATCAAGGCGATGTTTGGCCATAAGGTTTACCTCTTTAACACTAGTTGATTAAGATTTTCCACACTGATCTCTTGACAACAAAGGAACTTCTCTTGCTTTTAGATGCTTTTGCTTTTTTCCTCCCTCCATCATATCTCTGCATGAAGAAGCATGGAAGGGCAACTGCCCCTCACTTACGGGGGAACAAGGGCTTCAAGTCATTTTTCTTAAATCCACACGCTGGAGTTTAATCGAAGTTGGTTGGTTCAAGTTGTGTTCCACCAGGCCACTCAGAGCAATAACATCCCTCCCTACCGGTGACATGTAATTTCTTTTTGATTGCTTTTGATCTTTGTTTGGAAGGCTTTCCTGTTCTGTGCACACTCGGTTCGCTACAGATGAGTCATGCTCTTGCAAGCTTTGCACAGCGTTAACTCTAAATGAGATGGGATCGCTGCATCACTAGCGGATGGGTTGTCTGCCTTACATGTCGGTGGGACAGAAGTATTGGCTCTGCTGATGTCTGTTTCACCCATGCCCTGAACCTTTGGGCGTAGCGGGAGAGGTTAGGGGAATCGGTTTAAATTCATGGACAACCCTGTGCTGCTGCTGCTGCTGCTGCTGCCTGCTAGCTGGGATAGATGGATGGATAATGTTTCAGGGGATGAGGTAGTGAGGGCACTCAGCCCTGCCCTGCTCCTGTGGTCTCTGATGTACCCGAGATGGCTTTGTTTTACTGTAAGTGAAATCCTCCACTGCCTGCTCACCTACTCCTCGCTGTCTCTCTCTACACTTGTATGTAACTGGAACAGGACTCTGCCTTCTGGGATCTCCCTAAGGTCTGCCCTCGCTCTTACTTCTCTTTATTTCCTGTGTACGGGGCGGGGGTTGTATTTGGGGGGAGCCAGGATTGGTTTGTTAGTATCTAATAGTTTGATAGATGAGGAAAAGGAGAAAGGATGGTAGTGTGAGGAGGGGCTTAATTAAATCCAAAGGTTATGCACACAGATGGTGTTTATTCTGTTGATGTGTTTCCACATCAACACTGACTTCTCTTGACTTCACAGGTCTTATACTGGGGTGGTGTAGGTTAGGGCTTTTTAACATTTATTCTAATATATGTATATTTGGATTGCATATGTATAAATAAATATCATTTGTTATAGCATGCCTCATCTCATGTTTCTTTTAGATGTTTCCAAAGAGCATAAGCTGCAAGTTGCTTTCTTTTTTCATGTGGGAATCTGGTAGAAGGCTGTTCGTTGCTGCATGAATCACGAGTTTAGGTGAAATGGCTAAATTTAATTATTTAAATCTGAGTATCCACTGTTTAAACAAAAGCTATTTGCCATAATATGAATATTCATCATCAAAAGATCGGTTTGGCAATTAAAAGTCACATTTTAAACAATTCAAAAAACCACAACCGGGTTCAATTGGAGATCATTTCATTTTTGTTTTATTAGAAACATTTACAATACATCTTGAATCTTGGAAAAATAACAAAGAACCAGAACTTACATGGCGCAGATACAATAATAATAAAAATGTCTCCAAAAAATGTAATTCACAAAAAAACATGTGCTATAACAAATAAACCTGCAATATCACATGCCTCGTAAGGGCATGGCATACTGTAACAGAGTTCAAAGACTTCTTTTTTTTTTTTTTTCCATCCATCAAAGTTGACGGTCAGCCACAGAGGGCCACATTCGTAACCCTCTTTCACTGTTCACAGAGAAACCAGAAACTAATGCCAGGTGATGCTGGCCCAAAAACTAATGCACTACGACCACTATTAGACCGGTATGAAACACCTCTACTGTGCTGGAAAAATTGGAAACGCTACCAAAGACAAACTGTCAGACTGTATTGGCCTCTTTGGAAAAGGTTGCCAGTTTCACCAGCGAGCTCCACTTCAGTCCCCATCATTTAACATGCAGCAGAAAATGTGCCATTGTAGTATTTTTTTTTGTCAAGTTTTCTTCCTTTTTTTTTTTTTAATCGTCTGTATCAACTCTTACACAAACTAGAAACTTCAAGTTAATTCGCATGAGGTGCAAACAGTCTTTCATTATTAAACAGGTAACTGAGATTACAAAAAATCTGACTTTGATGTGGGGACTGAAATGGGCTCTTTGCCTGGCTCCAAACTCATGTCAACTTCCCCAGTTTCCAAAGAGACTCCAACTATGAAAATCTACAGAGGAGAAACAGCCCAAGTGCACCACTGTTAAAGAATAACACAGGACCTGCACCGTTTCTCCTGTCTAAGTGACCATACAACATACATGCAAACTAGTACGGTAATGAATCTGTTGTGTGTAAATGTGAGCATCTAGTTACATAGATCTACTACACAGTGCGCTGTTGTCCTCTCCTAGATGCCTCCGCTCGATTTGCACACTTCACCTAATTAACACATTAGGAAAATTCTCTCATAAAGGCTTCCTTTTAAGCTGATTATGCTCTGTCGCTAGTGATCACAAACTGAGTAGTAGATGCAGAAAATGTATGAATGAAAGTGTGTACAAGTTAGGTGTGGCCCCATTGGCGAGAGGGTCACAGCTGCCTCATTCATTCCAAGCATTGCAGTCGTAACATGTTTTATACGTTTGATAAGTAAAAAGCAAGTTTAGATTACAGAGGAAATGAGTTATGTGTTTCAGTCAGTAACATGGGGTTAGTTGAAAGGGGGGAAAGGGGTTACAGCAAGCAGCACTGCACAAAGAATGCTGATGCAGGAAAAATATATAATTGAGGCACAAAATTGATGCTCTGTGACTAAAATATCTCCAAATTCTAAAAAATATTATATTATTTTCTGTAATTATTCCATTGTGAATGCACTGATGTTGAAGTAGTGCATGTCTGAAGTTAAAATTTAAGCTATGGAGAACTCTCATTCCATTCACCTCATTTACCGTGAAGTGTGTGGAAGAGACAAAGCGTCCATAACTTCCATAAATAAAACTTCTAAACTTCTTTTCTCATTTTACTTATTAGTAGAAACTGACTTCCTGTGTTTAGAAATATATTAACTTCTTGTAATTTTAATTAAAAAACAAAATGTCTTGAGGTTACTCATAAATATGTTGCTTCATTTTTTTTAACTTTTCATAAATAACATCCAGATACTGACTTTTTTTTCCTCTGCTTTCTATGAAATAATAACCCATGTTAGCAAAATAGATTTGAGAAATTGTAATATGTTTTTTTTTATTCATTTTAAGTTACTTTCTATAAATGTATGTGGAAGAACTCAAATATAGTCTACGTTGAAAACCTGTCGCAAATCCTTTCCAAAAAACAAACCCAAAACAAAACAAAAAATTCAAATAAAAACTTAAAGCTCACTTGTAAATTGACAAAACAATAAGCATAAGGAGTGCATTGAGTTAAGTGGTCTTTTTTTTTTACATTCAAATGCATTACTTGCTCAATGTGTGATTTAGACAAGTTGGTACAATTGCTTAAGTGCATCCATTGAAAATAAGGATTTCCTATCACTCCTTAAAAAGGGATTCTACATAAATGCATAAAGACCTTTTCATATTCATAAGAGAAGAAAAAACATCAACAGTTTCTACCATTTCTATCATAGTAAGCTTAATACAATATTGTAAATAATACTAACAAGAACTTAATGAATCAAATGTCACTGTGAGTCACCCCCGCCCCTTCGTAGCCCCAATGAATTAAAAAGTATTTCATACTGGGTGAGTTGGACAAATGAAACTTACACCTTAGCATATTCTTAAGAATCATAATTAAACTTTATGTATCAATTAGTTAAACTACACGGTAAATATATGATTTTTAAACTGATGTCAACTTTGAGGTCTTAAAGCTTTTTATACACTTTAGGTATCAGGCTTATGAATTCTTTATGCGATCTTTTTCTGATAAATCTTACCTACTGTGCTATATTTTACTAACATGCAGTTAAACTTAAGGATACAGTTAATGGCTCTTTAAACAATATCAACTAAAAAATCCACCGTTTTGTTCACTCTTAACGCTGCCGCCTTGTTTACGTCCAATCGTTATCCCCTTACAGTTTACTCTGAGGGTCTCACAGTTGGGGCTCGTCATTGTCAACACAATTTCTTCTCAGTTCACCAGTTCGTTTCCTTTTTTTCATGTTTACTAGGGCAGTCTCCTTTAATCCTAACTTCTAAACATGGGTCAAGTTATTTTAGAAAGATTAAGACATTCCCTGGACTGTTTTTTTTCCTCCCAACAATCTGACCAGGACAATAGAAAACTACTCAAAGGACTGTTAAGTGCCAGGATGTGCGTTAAGCTGATCTCTTTGGGGAGTAGAAAGTCTGTTACCGGTGCCTCTGTTGTATTAAACTAATCTTACAACGCTGAAACATGATATGCCTTCATCTCGCAAATATCGATTGAGTGGCCTCAAAGACTTTTGGGTAAACAGAGCAATTCTAGCTGTGAGATTATTTTTCAATAATCCTGATTTATTAAACTCTAAACCAAGCAGATTTTGACGCTAAAATAACTTAAACTCAAGTGATAAATTAGCTCATGTCCTCTCCTTGTGTTTTTGTTCTTTGGCTATGTCTGACCTTTTCCTTTCACAAACAATACAGATGAAAAAAAAAAAAAAAAGTTGGTGCAAGTATCTAATAGAGCCATAAAATAAGAAATGTATCATCGCTACGTAAACTGAAATTATCCTTAAGATATGCTATAAGTAACACGTCTGCCCCCTGTATGTGATTCAACAAAGAATAATGAGTGTAAAGACTCAAAGCTCTTCACACAGACAACAGTGACTGATGCAGCACATCATATCGGTGTTGTCCTTTGCTCTGCCTCTTTACTGCTGTGTTTATGTTTCTGACCAAAGCCTTCAAGACATCAGTCTGTCATAAGTAAAGTCACCAGCTCCTGCTTTCTAACAAACAGGACAGACCTTGGTGCTAACACTCTGGTCTTTTTTTTTTTATACTTGTTTACACTTGGAGGATCACTTTTTACAGCACAATGAGATTTCCTCTAAGTCCCCAGAAATTGCAGTTTCATCTGTTCAGTGCTACTCAGGAGAAGGAATCCTTGAGTTTGTCTTGACCCACCCTTTAATCCGATTGATATTCAAAGTGAAAAAAATAAAAATAATAATAATAATAATAAGCAATCAAATGACTAAGACCCTGATAAACACAACGAGAACAATTACTTATCCTGAAACTGTTACTAATTAATTATATCTCTGTTTCTACACTGGCATGAATCCATAATGAATTTTAAGCAGATATAAGAAAGAAATGCAACAGTCTTATCCTAATATTCAAGGTCAATTTCTGAATAGAATATTATTTAAAAAAAAACAAAAAACAAAATGACTAAGCAGGCTCCTCTGTTTATTGTCCCAGTATAGTATTATTATTGCTTTTCATCCTAATATACATAGAGGCTGATTTATTCATTAGGGGTTAAGTTATTACACATACTATTCATTCAATTTTTATTTGAAATTGGATTTATACATCAGCGGCTTCATAAAGGATATTCATTATTACAGTTTATAGTAGTGTCTGGTTAATTTCTTATCTATATATTTGGATGAAATACTAAGTTAATCGGTTTAAATAATATTTCTTAAATGTATGGATCTATCTATTATACTATTATAGTCAAAACAATGACGGGGCGCATATATAAAAGATTTACTCTCCCTAAAACTCATTTTGAATTCCATATGCTAAAACATAGACAATGACACCTTCAGTTTTTAAAAAATAATCAAAACCTCACTTTAAGCAGGATTTTGTCTGGATGTACGTAACCGTTACACATACTGTATTTACATAGATGCTCAGAGTGCTTTCCTATAAAGTACAATACTCATTAAGTTATTCAGCATCTAAACTGGGAGAATCTCCATTAAGCCCTCTCGTCATTGAACCAGTGCAAAACTCAACCAAGTCATTAGCATTGACTAAATGGATGAGAGGTCTCCCAAAATTACCACTAGTACTACTGTAGTATTAAGAAGAACGAGAACCACCATAATACAAAAAAATGATAGGGAATCCTTATGTGCATGTCTTTCAGATTCTATGAAATGTGTTTCACCATCAGTGGTCGGTTTGGTATTATTCAAATACGCATGGTTTTATCATAAGGTGCTCTACTTTATGTTTTAAGTAAAGTGTTTTAAGAGCCTAATTTCCTGAATCCCTCTAATCCCCACCTAAGAAGTTTGATTCACATTCTTTTTTTTTTTTTTTTCCAAAAATAAGTACTTTAAAAAGTCACCGTAGGGGGCAGAACTATCAAAGGCCAAAGTTGCTACCTTGTACGCCAAAGCAACGGCAAGATTTGAATAAAAAAATGTTAAGGCAGAAAACAAAAATAAGAAATACTAAGTTTCAAAGAACAGTGTCATACTGTCTTGAATTTGACATTAAAAGCTTAAGCCAAACCACTGTGCAATGTCTCCATCCATTAAATCATAACTAGTCTTTTTTTTTTTTTTTTTTACTACATCTGATAGGTTTCAGGGTACTTTTTTGCAAGTACAGTGCTTTTCCTGCAGTCCACACGTCATGTAAGTGGACCGCTTTTTGTGTTTTTGTATTGAGTTGTGTATGTTTTTTTTTTTTTTATAAAGAGGGGCTTTTGTGTCCAAGAAGACACAGTTTTATTGTTGTTAATTCTTTTTTGAAACAGAAGCCGAGTTAAAATTGTTCTCCAGTGCAACACAAGAGAGGCGTGCTGAATCACTGGTGTTCCCTGACAACACTGCTGGCCCACATGTGACAACACAAAACCTCGCTGCAAGATTTGAATGATCAATAAGACTGCTGCAAGGTTGAATTTTCTTTTCTTTCTTTCTCTCTTTTTTTTTTTGGGAGCATACTTCTCTCTTTCTCCAGCCCAAATGAACCCCCCCCCCCTCCCCTATCATTCAACAGCTTTAATCCCTACCCCCATCCGCTCTCCTCTAGCCCTCTGAAATCCCCAGGCTGGGGCTAAGGCAGACGCAGAGGGTGTGTAATTTGATTCAGCATGAGTGCTGGTTAAATGGGGCGTTTCCTCTGCTTTCCTGTCAATTACAATTGTCTGATTTCATTCTGGAAGCTCAGAGCAGGAGGGGGGCGGCCATTGGCTGAAGCCCGGGTGTCCATAGTGAAGGGGCAGCTGCAGGATGTCCCATACAGTAGCGAGCTGACACAATATGCACTGGCACCGTCACACAAACAGAAACCCCTTACAAATTTCAGGGCAGTGTAATTGGACAATGAAGGGCGAGTTAAACCTGCACCCTGTGTGATAGGATCATGCAATCTTGCATTAACAGGTCAGCGAGGACATATGCATTATTTGCAAAAGGTGTACTGCTAATTTAGCTACATTTATATAGAAAAACAGGTAACTGGTGTGTCTCCTGATTACTGTAGATAATTTATTTTGCTCCCAAGCCTCCCCTTATTTCACAGGCGCTGCCAAATTCAGCTAGTGTCTTTCAAATTTTGTGTGCGTGTGTGTTTTGGGACAAAAGAGGCCCCCTTTTCCCCCAGTAGGGTTAGCTCAGAGCAACAGAAAAGGAGAGGAAAAAGGGGGGAGGAAGGGGCAAGAGGGAGTGGAGGAAGGAGGAGGTGGGGGTGGGGGGGTCCTATTCGCCCAGCTGCATCCAGACCATCCAGCCCCCTCTGTGCCTGTAACAGTGGGGTTGGGCGGTAAGGGGCTCGCCGCAGGACCCCGTCCTACCCCCTCCACACAGCTCCAGAGTCCCCACACGGTCCGCACCTGGACCAACCCATTTGCCTAATTATCAATGAGCAGATCCAGGCCGTGTCCGAGCAGCGAGCAGCCCACGCCGCTGCCCGTTCCAGACAATACGCCCCACTCAGAGAGGCCTACGCAAGCAAAACGATCGAACTGTAAGCAGAGGGGGGGGGGAACATAAAAAGCCAGAAGAAAAAGAGAGAGAAAGAAAGGGGGCTAGGCGAGACCTCCAACTCAGGGTCACAGCCACACTGTGCCATGAAACACCTGCTCCTGTACAGCTTTGCTAATTACAGGGGAGACAGCTGGCCCCTTGGAGCTCGCACATAATGCTTTTAGAATCGGGGACATGGAAATAAGGATTACTGATTTGGGGATTCTCCATTTTACAGTGTCAACTATTTTAATCTGAGTCTGCTGCTGATTCAGGAAACATTTTTACAGTTTTTACTCGGCTTCTGTCCACACACACGCTAATTCTCCTCTTTATTTACAGTGCACACCTCAGAGAAGTGCTTGTTGACTGGAGCTTTTTGCTGTGTCCTATATCGTTCAGCGACTGTGGCCAAATGACCACACAAGACAATAAAGCGTGGTTAAGGTGGCTTTGAAACAAGTCCATTGGGGAGACAGATATCGAGAACAAGCCAACTGGATGAATTCCAAGGCTTTCGGCCTCACAAATTAAATCAGTGCTTTAAGCCAACCACATGCTTTTCAAGTGCCACGAGGAGCGAGTATTACCGAATATTTTCAACAAACTGCGGTGACCAAAGTGTAATCAGCTGGCTACTGGAAAGGAAATTTTACTGATACTTTTTTGCAACTTTCGTCCGTCTCTGTGAGTGATACCAGTAAAACGTATGCAATTCCTCTAAATAAATGATGTAATTCCTTATTCCTTTCAGGATTTAATCTAGTTTATAAGACTTTTTAAAGTATAAGAATGAAATAAAGGGATATCTTTTGTTTTCCTGTAAAGATCACAAGGCTTTAACTAGAACCAATCTTATTCACATTTTCCTTTTTGCTAAAATTAATATATTTTTTGGACCAATCATATCAAAGCACAATCACAGTAAAACTGTAAAGGCAAATTCACCTTCACATCAGCTCCCGAAAAATTTCATGGTATGATTGAAAATCCTATTTTAGACCAAGATGATTGTAAGGTGCAATGACAATTCTGTTTTTTTTTCCTTCTAATAACAACATTGACTGTCTAGGTCAGTCAGGTGCAGATTGGGTACCTCAACAATCATCTTCTTCCTTCCATAAAAACCCACTTCATGGTAAAATAAAAATTTTAATAATAAAATGTTCACATTACTGTCTACCTCTGCCTACACTGTGTTTCATGAATGAAAAACAGCAGCAGTCAAAAACTGAAAATGCAAGGTACTATACTTCTCTTATAAACAAAACTTTTATAAAATATATATGCATATATATATATATAAAAGAAAAACTTAAAAATATTTCTTATACTTTTTAGTAAAGCAAGCAGTGCCTTCTAAAATATCTGCTTGATTGTTTTTAAATTTTCTGAAAAACAAAAATGTGTATTATAATAATAATCATAATAACAGTAAATAATTATTGAACAAACACTGACAAAACTAATGATAAAAACTGATGTGGTTCCTTAAGAGAATATTCGGATGGCCTGTGTGACCTGGGTGTGGCACACTGGGCACTCCGGGTGGTTGAGCTCACAGATTCGGATGGCACACTCCATGCAGAAGAGGTTATGGCCACAGGGCACCAAGGCAGCCGTCACTTTGCTTTCAAAGCAGGTCATGCAGTCCCGCACAGTGGCCGGTGGCGAGTCCGGCACTGGCAGACGGCCTGGGAAACCCTCGCCGGCCGAGGTGGGCTCACTGTGGGCGCGGCGAGCCTGGGCATGAGGTGAGCCGGCTACGGGCACGATGCTGGTGACTGAAGAGTTGTTGGTGCTTCCACCCCCGCATGGCTCGGGTAAGCCAGGGGAGAGTCTGGTCAGAGGGAGTGGGAGGCCTCCAAAGCTCTTGGAACGCTGCTGGGCGTAGAAGGCCACCTGTTTGGGGTAGTCAGGGTCACCCCAGCTCTGGGTACCCTCTGATCCAAAATAAGAGCAAGGCTTCTCTCCAGAACTGGAGAAGTTGCCCTTGTTGTAGATTCCCCCTCCCTCACCTCCTCCTCCCCCGCCCCCTCCCCCTCCAACCATGGCATCGGAGAAGTTCTGGCGGTAGCTGCTGGTGAGAGGCTTGCGCTGGCCCCCCTGCAGCCCCCACACCTGCTGTAGCCGGCTCTCCAGACCACCGCTGCTGCCCGCTGGGCTGCTTCCACCATTCGGCCCCAGACAGTCGTTCTCATTATTGTGGTCATGCAGGCCTCCTGTTCGGAAGGCGATGTGTGCTTCGATCTCCTCTCGAGCTCGCTCTGCATTGCTCGGAGACCCTGTGATTTCAAAGACAGGGTCGCGGTCTCGACTGGGAGTGACGATGTAAGTACAGGTTTGCTGCTGGATGCGTTTGATGGTGGATCCTTTAGGCCCCACTACAAGCCCCACAACACGGTATGGCACTCTCACCTGAATGGTGGTCTGACCTGGCAAAGGTGTGGGCGGGGAGCCGCTAAAGGACACTCCCAGCTTGTTGCGGGATGCCCGCAGCATGGAGAAGTGCTCTGCAGCAGAGATGATTTCACGGCGGGCCAGTGCAACATCCTCCTTCCGGCCAGTGATTAAGAACACAGGCTCCTCTCCTCTAACTGGGGTTTTGATGTAGGTATTGGTCTTGGCCCGCAGGGCTTTGATCTTGCAACCTGCAGAGACACCGACGTATATTTTTAAAATTAGTAAAAATGATACATCTGTTAAATTTTGTGACTCAAAAAATCAAGTGAAATGGTTACAAGTGAGAAAACACTTTGTTATCAGCCTTGCTCAAAGAAATCCTTGACTCTCCTTTGTTCACTGTAAATTCAGATTTTTCTCTTTTTTATGGCCAGTTTAGCTTAATTTGTTGCAGGTTTTATTGGCAAAGGAGTAATTTACATGATTTATGAGATATCAGCACCTAAGCATTATTGTACTACTTATTTATTAGCTCTAAATGAGACACACATCTTACTGAGAGATGCATGAATAGTGCAGAGGAATTGGCCAGCGTGGACATGGTTCTTCTGGAGGACTGAGAGGAACAGCACATGCAAAACATTTGTCCTACTCTGGTGAGCAGTCACTTTCTGACCTCTCCTTGAACTAACAAAACAGTCAACCTATATATGCTTCATTTTTGGGTCATTTATTGCTCTACATCTGCCCTGTTTTTGATCAGTGTGTGGTAGTTTACTCAATTTAGTGCTTTTAAGGTGGAATCTCAATGTGAGAGAGTGCAGGTTAATGTTATTTTATGACAAATTACCTTACATCGTATGGAGACAGAGCAGGGCATACAGAAAATTAGTAATCACTTCAGAGGATTGTCGGGTGTCTTTGAGGTCAAGAGGCACATTGTTAGAAAAAGACAAAGCAAATCTGTTTCTATTACACCCCATGAAGAATGCATCAAGTGTCACCCAGGTCAGCGTTCATTCAGAAAAACTGGCAGCTCCCTCATTAAGAAGCACACATTTATTGATGACTTAAACATGCTTTTCCCGTCTCAACCATGTCTTTAAGAGTCCGGTGCTTCGTTTTGGAAAAGCAAGAACCATCAGGCACGTATCTGTCTGGTGAACAAACCTGAGCTTGTCCTACCAGACTCCAGGTCTTCAGATCACACAGTACATCATGGTATTGCCTATCTCGAAATTACAGCTGTAGGTACCAAATCACCTTTAAGTTGAAGACGAATATCACTCTAATGCTTCCAAATAGGCACACTTAGCTCAGGAACACTTCCTTCTCAGGGACCAGTGGTACAGACAGAAGGACAGTGATTCTGGGTCTGATATTGTTCACACCTAAAATCTGAAAATGCCCTCAGTGACCATTGTGAGGTATTTAGCTAATAGACCTGTTCATGCCATGGGAGATCAAAAAGCAATTGCCAAATTCCTTTTCCCAAACTACATTTCACCTCTTAATTAGTCCAAATTAATACTTCAATTAATTTTTTTTTTCTGTAAACAAAATCGGCAAAGATGAATTAACTGCAATCAAAATTGAGGTCACTGGTGCCAAATTTATTTTCAGATGTAAAACTGTGGTGTAAGAGGTGTGTGCGGTTCAAACAAAGCCACCCTTGATCTGAGGAGCTCCGGAGGAAGATACAAGAGCATCCTCGGTAATCAGTGCCTATGACTCTGACAGGAGAAAACAATCATATCCGACCCTTTCTTCATGACAGGATGCTCTGTTTGCCAGATTCACCATGCGGGCTGTGATGCACGGTGCTGAGAAGAAGGGGGCGTGTATGTAGTGCCAACTAACGAAGGGCCTGATTTTAAAAGCAGCTAGACTCAAATCCCCCCAAATCAGCACTTCTTCTCGGTCAAGGCAAAAGGGTCCTCTCGCTGCACTTGTGCTCACTGGATCCACCCTCCGGCTGTCTTCGGTTACCCCATTAAAATTCAAAACTTACACTTCAGAGTACAGAACAGGAGCCGCAATGGGAGACAAGGGGCACTTAGCAGCACAGAGTAAATCCACAGCACCAAAGCAGTGGTGCAAGAAAGGAGAGTATCGGTAAAAAAGAAGCCACCTGAACTCCACTGAACCCCCCCTTTGACATAATCCGAGACCTGTTTGTCTTGTTGCAAGACAAATCAGGATTTGCTAATGCTACCTTACCCACCCTGCAGTCTTTGCACCTCTCTCAGTCCAGCCGCCTATTACTCCCTCTCCTGACAGACAACCATGTGGTATTGAGAGTGTGCAGTGAAGTGGGGCTCATGAGGAGCCCCTTGTGTTCAGCTCCAAGGCGCGACTCCCATTCAGCTTTTAGATGCTATACTGCCCTTCCGTCCCCATCCTTGTGTTTTTTTTTTTTACTGCCCCTCTCACCCATGGGTTCATCTCAGCAGCTAACAATGGGTGCAGCCACATAAACACCATCACCAAGCAGAACAAATAGGACCAAAAGGGAAAAAAAAAACTACTCCTGGGTTCCTTGCTTCAAAACCAACTTAGGTTCAAGCTTGTTCGCAGCTTGATTGCACATAAATATGGAAGTTGGACGGAGTGAAAAATCTTCTGACAACAGCTTTACTGCAAATAAGCACAAACAACAGAATATTCTGTTTTTAAAAAAAGGATTCCCACCTCCTGGTGCAACTTCTCGCTGAGTCACCCTTTAAGGCCATCCCGTCTGCCAAGCAGCAACACTGCCTTAATGCGCCCCTCCCCTCATCCCCCGACTTTCACACCTTTGTTTGACAGCTGCTGTCATTCAACTTCAGGTCTTTGTTCAATAAAAAAAATCTACAACTGCAAGGAAAACGAGGCAGAACCTGTAATGTGTCTGGAATTTAACTTTCCAACTCCCTCATTTGAGAAAAACAAGTGGACCACGCTCGCTCTATTGTCCAATTGTGTCACTGGGGCAGTGCGCAACATAAACAACGAGCTGAATACATTTTTTTGGGAAGAGGCACAACATCCTCCACCATTGATACCAAAATGTGTTCAAATTTCTTCGTTTTCTCAGCGATCGTTTGAAAGTGAAAGACATTCCTCTCTTTCGCCCGCCGCACGTTGCCTTTTTGAACAGTCTGGCGCGTCTCAGACGACAAAGGAAGCAAGTGCTCTCCGTGCTCCAGTGTGTGTCTGTGCGCTGACATTGATGGCGTGGATGTAGAATAATTCGCCCAGTAGGGTACGGGGCTCTCTCTCTCTCCCTCTCTCTCTCGTGCCTCCGTGCAAAAATTCTCTCAAAAAAAGCAAAATAAACACAAAGCGGCGAACGACTCGTTACAATGTATGAGTGCTATGATGAGTGCACGGGAACTTGCAACGTTGTAGCAGAAAAAGTGGGAGGCTGATGTCTCGGGGGAGTACAAAAAACACGCGAGCACACACACACACACCACTCCCTTTTCTTTGTCAAATAACACCAGGTAACAGTTAGAGAACAAGAAACAAAGCACGCGGGGAAAGACGGCGGGGATAATGCAGCACTGTTAGCGGGATGAAAACACAAGTTTGAGGAGGAATAATTTGCAAGCCAGCGGTTTACCTTGTCTCCCCACTATTTCGGCCACATGTTCAGAGCTGGGCACTGGGACGCATTCTGTTATGTTGCAGCCTCGTCCTTTCGTCTCACTTGAGGAGCTTTCATACAGGGCGCACAACTTGCTCTTCCCTTGCAGAATCGCCGT
>JAPZDY010000025.1:5047991-5062437 GCA_029783645.1 Ctenochaetus hawaiiensis
ATTTGTGCTTTTTTTTTTTCTTTTTTTTTTGTTTGTGTTTACAATGAATTTGGGATTACAGGGAATTAAACCGACTGCACTATTCAACCGGGCCATCTGTACGGCTTGATAGCAGCAGTCGTGCCGCCGCAGTCGCCTCGAGGAACGCTTGTATGACGCTTCCTGGCTGCCAGTTTAATTAAATTATCAGTTCATGTGAAAACCCCTTCAGGTCAATGTATCAATCACTGCCAAAATGGGGGTCCATGGAGGGGCCCCTGAGGGCTCTCCAGGGAGGGCCCCCCCAAGTGAAATGAATACTACTGTTTTTGAATGCAGAGTATTTATTTTAGCTTCTTTGGAGATTGTTGTGATGTTGAACTGGAGATTGTGATGATCTTCAGGTGAGTCGCACTGCTCGTAAATAAACACAACCTCTCTAACTTCACCTGCCTGCTCTGAAAAAAAAAAAAATCCTCAGCAGCTAAAAATACTGTGACCACAAAGGGGGACTAAAGCGTTAATGATGGTCGCCAGGTGGCGCCTGTAGGCTGCAGTGTAATTAGCAAAAAGATTTGCAGCTTAATCAAGTGTGTTGATTTGCAGGTGGCTGTCGGCTGCCGGCTCGGCGCAGAGGAGTTCGTTTCCTACCGATTTCTTCCAAAGGAAAACCTGCACAGCGGATTATATCATGATTAACCGGACTGTCGACATTTTGAAAGGTCAATAGTGACCGTGGAGGAGGAAGGGGACATGTTTTAAACGACTGCGGGAGAGCTTCAGTGTGTCCGGGCAGAGCAGGTGAGACGGTCACGCTGTTGTTGAGTCGATGCTCGGGTCGCAGTTTTAATCCCTCAGCTGGATTATTTTGTATCATTGGATCCTTGTGTTTTTATTTGAAGGAGTCAGACTGAGTGTTGAACCTGTTGGTGAACTCTGTGCCATCACCTACAAGTTTTCATTCGAGGTGTCAGCCAGTAGAGGGCGCTTCGTTTCTTCTCTGTGCATGTGTATGACTCGGTGAAGAGACAGCAGGGGCAGACAGGGGGCGCCAGAGAGGCGCAGTGTGAAAGCTGCAGCATCATTCATGCGGAGTGCAGGGTTGGAGGCTCAGGGGGCAAGTTTTTAAGGTGGCAGGCAACAACAAGCCAGTTTGATGGTGAGTAACTTTATTTATATAAAGTGTTATACTTGAGGTACTTGCGTTTTACTCGAGTATTTCTATTATTAACTGCTTTTCACTTCACTTCTGTACAACTCAGAGGAAAATATTGTTTATTTTACTCCATTGAATTAATGTAGATTCAGATTAATAATGCAAAATAGAATTAAAAAAATTAAATTATGATGTATTCAGATTGAGAGGAGACTTTTTCTAAACAGCATCAGGCTACAAAATGACAAGATACACTAATAAATTCATAAATCATTTCAATCTAGTCATGTAATTTATTGCTCCATATTAAGAATTTGGCAATTCTGTATGTCTCATCCCTTTTATACTAATGATTATGATCCAAACTGGGTTTATATCAGCTTAGAAAGAGTAATGTGTAGTTTAGTAAGCTTGTGATTTCTTTTAGGATGGTGACTCTTTAATATATAATCAATACACACTCATATGTACATAGAAAATGCAAAGATTTTGCAAAAAGATCCCCTTTGAAAGCTGTTCCTTCACATAACTTCAACAAGTGCCTTCAGCCAGTGGAAATGAGAAGACTTCTGATGTAAATAAATGACTAAAAACAAGGAGAAGTCTCGCATTTAGGAAAAATAAAGTATCAGGAAAATCTATTTCAGAGTTTTAAAGTTGTAAAGTTGTTGTATCAGTATGTTTTTAACATGTTATTGATGCCTGAACATGCTTAGTCATGTTCTTCTAACTGGGATCAATCAAACTTCACTTTTAAAGTAACAAAGAAAAGTAAGACAGAAAACCAGCTGCACAAGAAGTTAAACATAAGGGCAATATAGTAATAAAAACAATTCTGTAGAATAAAACAATACATGGCGACTATTCAATGTAATATATGTTTAATAATGCATCATTTATATGTTTAGTTTATGTTTTTAAAATCTTAACCTAAAAAGTAAATGTAGTTGTAAGTATAGTCGAGTAAAAAGTGTAGTATTTCTCTGCTGTAGTGGAGTAGAAGAATAAAGTAGCTCAAGAGTAGAATATTTGATTAAAGTGCAAGTACTTTAGAGGTGTACTTAAATACTAACATCTACTTGTAACTGACACAGCCACACTGAGTATTTTTACTTTACTGAGACGAGTACAAATACATGGTAGATTAGACTCTGACTGAACTGCTGGCAGAAACAGATGTGAGATAAATAAAGTTTTTAAACGACAGTAGCTGAACGGTGTTCGCCCCGGTCGTCCGTCCTGTCGACAGCTTCCTCAGTTTCCCCTCAGGACAGTGAACTTCCTCATATTACTGATGAGGTAATGAGTGGAGCCTCTGATCCTGCCCGTCATGGTTTATTATCTGCTCCGACCCGCCCAACAAAGAGGAGTCTTTAATCAAAGAAAACACACACATCGCGCCGCCTTCCTCAGCAATATTTATTCACATTTCCTGCTGTTACAATTACAAAAAATGAATTTACATGAGACTGAAGGCTGCTGGGGATCATGTTGAGAATAATTTGCATGGTAAGCAAAACAAAAGCTCACGTGGGAAAAAAAATAATAATCTGCCGTTAAAGTGTCTGTGTTGCATGTAGAAACAGACAGAATATCAGATTAATATTTAACTTTACTTTGAAAAACCCCCTTAAAGGAGAAAATAACCGACATATTTGTAGCTGATATCTCATGCAAATCAGCCTCTGTGCATTATAAAGATATGATACGGTTGTTTTCACAGTGTGAATACTGACCTCTTGAATCTCAGAGATAACCCTGCGTTGGGATTATAGCTGCTGCTGCTGCTGATGAGACACAAAGAAGAAGCACAGACTCGAGGACGGTTAACATGTGAGTGACTCCGGTGTGATTAATGCCGCTGCGATTGTTTAAATTACACAAATCAGTCATCGCTGATCTGCCTCGTTATCTGGACGTTAATCATGACGGGAGATAAGATGTACGCAAAAAAAGGTGATAAGGGATTAAAAAAAAAGAGGATGTTCTGCAGAGCGAGAGGTGTTGGAAACTTCTCTGCTGCTCTTCTCTTGAGTTTCTCCTCACCTAAAATTTAATGAAAGCTTTTTTTTTTTTTATAGCTCTGTTTTCCCAAGAAAGCAGAAAGTCGGTAGCTCCTGATGGAGAAATTACACCTCCGGATTGCACAACTGGCACGCCTTGTTTTCCGCTGCCTGTCTGGAATGCTGCGAGGGCAGAAAGAGAGAAAAAACAAACAGGACTGAATCAGGGTCAGGAAGAGCAGTGGCTGCTAACACACCGTTCAATACCCGTCTTGTGTGTGTTGAGTTGCGTCACAGTGTGTCTTGCCTGTTCCTGTCTTCACACCTGATGAGTTCACCTGGAATTAAGACCCCAGCTTACCTGTTAACAGGATGTTGGTGGTTGGAAAATGATGATTAACCCTTAAAATTTGCCACATTTTAACACTTAAAGCAGCGTATAAGCAGTCTTAATCAATTATTAATGTGTATTTATGGATCTGTTTTTAAAAACTGCATGTAGAAGACTCGTATCCTGCCACATAATGAAGCAACAGCACATGACAGATAAGTTGTGATTATGTTAAAGCGAAGAGGCGTTGGTCAGTCTGACACAAAGTGGTTGCCAAATCAAAATGTCAGATGATTTAAGCCCTTTTATTGACTTGTTCATTAAGCAATCGTGAGCCGTGGCTCTGACAAATATGTCCAAAGTGATTGTTACGCAACACGTTAGCTTAGAGACTTAACGTAGCCGCCGCTGCTGCCCTGCTAGCTTAGCGTAGCCTCACAGTTGCCCAGTGAAATAGAATTAGTCACCATCGCCATTGTGTGTGTTATTGCACCCGGTTAATAACCAGTCAGATTGCTTGATTTAACTGTTTGTTTTGTAACAGCAGAGATCCATCAGGCTGAAATGCATCTCTGTGCAAACATGGAAACACTGAGAGCCGAATCAAATAATCAGAAAATCAATCCTGAACCTCATCTTGTTTTAATAGATTCCTCTTTCTCACGTTTCAAGCAAAAAAATTAAAATGATTTGCTTGCACCAGCTTTTTGCACTGTGGATATTTTCTGATTCTAATGTTTAATATCCTGGAAAACTGAATATTTTTAGTTTGTTAACAGCTGTTTGTCCAAAATGAGCAGCTTTATTTTGGCGGGTCGGGAGCTGTGGAATTGTGTCGACCTTTTATTTCTTTTCTGTTTTTTTTTTTTTTACAGTTTTCCTGCAACAAAAAGACTGATGAAAATATTATAAATTTCACCTCTTGAAATGTATTTTTTGTTCTTATTTGGCTTTTTTCCTGTTGTGAACAGACTTTTTTAGGCTTGACATGTTTTGGTTTTGGCACGAATGAAGAGAAAGAGGTAAGAAAAGACGACTTCTTGAGTTGCAGAAAAAGCTCGTTGAACAGAGAATTTGGTTTCTAACCGGACTTTCTCGTCTCAGTGTGACTTCCATGGAAAGTTAAGAGCTGAAAAAATACAGATGGAGAGATAAAGGAAAAAAAAAGAAGTGTTGTAGGGAGGAGGTGGAGGTTAAAAAAAAAAAAAACATGGCTGTTTATTGGGAATCTGTGACTCAGAGGCTGACGGTTGGTTTCCACTGGAAGGCCTCAAAGAAACCAGGAACACTCCGTCAGCCGCCGAGCCGAGCCCATGCCCAAAAACAGAGACGCTGTCTTACCCCTTGTTTAACCGCATGCACACACACACACACATGAATGCACCAACTTTCATTTCCATGGTGAGGAGACACACACACACACACACACAGACAGAAAACGTCTCTTTCCTTTGCATCAGAACTTGACTGGACCTGTGATCCCATTAACTCCACCCAGAGGAAACAAATATAAGACCAGAATCAGCTTGGTTCTGACTGTCAGACCTTTCAGGATGTCTTGTGGGAATTCTTCTCCATCATTCTTCCACTGGGATCATAATGCAAACGATCTGTGGACCTTTTTTCTGTTGGATTCAGTGGATGAGTTTTCTGGCCGGTTGATTTTCTGCCATGGATGACACCATGAACACGATATGAGGTGATGAATGATTTCTATCGGCTTTGGACTCGATCTGTTGTTGCAGTGTTGTTTGTTTATGTGTGTGTGTGTGTGTGTGTGTGTGTGTGTGTGTGGAGATCGACTCTGTTCCCTCCTGAAGCTCAGAGAAATCGTTTTTCTTGCTCTATAAAAACAGACACAGAAATTCATCCGTGATGTGTTCACTGTCCCAGCTGTTTTCATACACAGAAGTGAGACTGAGAGTGTATTCTTCACAGCAGCAGGGAGGAGCAGGGTGAGATCCTCACACACACACACTCACCCTCCTGGGAGCTGCTCGGTATCATCGGTGTCACCCTGCTTGTATTGACAGAGCACTCACACCAGCTGCTGAGGTCAGCTCGTCTGCAGGAGCTCCGTCTGAGCGAAATGAGAAAGGAAAAGATAGGACCAGTGCAGGGGGAGATAAAGCTCAGCAGCTGCTCTGTGTGTCCTCACACACACACACACACACACAGACTCCTCCTCGCTGCCCCACCCTCCAGCCTCATGTGCTCCCGCCTCCTCTTCCTCCCCTCTCTTCAGCAGTAGGTACATGTGCAGTGAGCGACAGCTAGGAGAGCAGTTCAGGGCACGAGCCAAAGGCGCACACACCCACTAGCAACGACTGCATTATTCAACGGATTCCTCTTCTCAAAGCTCCTCTGGGGTACGACACACACACTCACACACACTCTAACCAGCAGATAAACTTCCAGAAAGGTCCTGTGCTCTCACTTTTTTCAGTCCCTTCAGCAGGCTGCAGTCGAGAGCTTCTCAAACAGCCGAGGTAAGGCTCAGAGAGTTTCCTCAGATTTTTGTGTCTCTGCCAGGCTGTTAATGTGGATCACAGTGTTGAGGCAGAAGCCACAGTTGTGCTAATAATGTTCTCATCATGCCGTGCTTGTTCAACTTGTTCAACCATCTTAGAGGTTTTTTTTTGTCAGGGAGTGGTGTGGCTAACTTTTTGTAACTTTTTTTTTTTCTCTAAAGTTGTGACTCATTTTACCGCCTGTTTGGTGTTGAAGAGCTGGACATCAGACAGCACCTGTTAACGCTCCACACGCTCGGGGAGCTTAAATGGATGCTTCATTTATTCAAAGTTATTCCAGAGAGTACTTGTGCGAGCGAATGGGTCTTTTCTGGCTGTGGGCGTGTGCACACGCATCATGTGCATGCATGTGTGCGCCGCGCCATCCCACCCACATGGGCGTGCGTGTCCCTGCGTGCACTCCTGGTAATGGGCGGTGAGGGGATGGATGGCAAAGTTTGGTGCATCCGCCCACTGCCGAACCAAACTGGAGTACGCTTTCCCGCCGTTCAGTGTAAAAAAACAAAAAAAAAGGTTGTGAGTGGAGCAGCTGCTGAAAAATAAGAGTGGTTTCTAAAGTCACAACTGTTTTGCAGCAGATAACAAAATTACTGATACATTAACTTGTATGGTTGAAAATGCAGGGTAAAGCTCCTCTCATATGGAGAAAACACAGTCTGGAAGCAGAGCCAACGAAAGATCTCAAAAAGGCAAACTCTCCTCCGTTTCTGCCACATTTTCAAATTTATCCTAAAATGTCATATTGTTAAAATTAAAAACACAATTCTTGATCACATCTTTAGTGACAGAAGCCTTTGAAACAGCACTCTTTTCTTCAAGTGAATATATGTCCTTAACAGGGAATCGGACGTTATTTGTTTACATTATGAGTCAGCTCTTCGGCATCATGATCGCTGCTGGTGGCTGTGGGCGAGAACATGCCGATCACAGTCAACTAGTGGAAGCAATTACAAGCTTTTTTTAGTGGTTTTGCCTCCTTTTTACCGAACACACTGTGAACGAGCTGAGAAGGAGGGAATGTTGTTATTTATTTTGGTGTCCCTGGCTGCAGCTGCATATTTAAGACTAATTACAGAAGCGTTTAATTGCCTCGTGTGTGAGCGAGATGGAGGCTGGTGTTTGTGGGAAGTGTGTATGTATGCTCTGGAGTAGCCTCACTACTCCTGCAACAGTTTAATGGAGCCGGAGGCACACGATGTGACAGCTTTGCAGTGAAGAAGGAGCATTATCAGGAGCACTAAAAGCAGGAAAAGGGCAGGGAAGCTGTGACTCCATCTTTTATAAAATAACAGAGGTTTTCACATCCAAAAAATTCAGGAAAAACAGAACTCACTTTCCTGTGAACAGACTCAGCCTCTCTGAGTCACATTTAACCCTCGACAGTGCAAACACGCCGGAGCAGAGCGATTTAATTATGTTTTATGGACGTGCTCATGACTTTGGAAAAAGGATTTCTGGGATAAATTATAATGTGGCGCTGTGAGAAGACTGAGCACTGCAGGCGGGCTGCCCAGACAAGATCAGAGTTATGCAAGCCTGGAACATTTCTTCACTATAAACTCCATTCGAGTTGAACATGTGATTCAGCCTGTGATTTGGTGCACTGCGTTTCAGGGGAAGGCAGCCCGCTTGATGTGTTTTTCATTAACTCTTCCTCCCTCTCTCCCCCACCTCCACCATCACAGCTAGTGACTCACCCCCTCTGCACGTCTTGCTGAGCCATTATTACCATGGAAACCCCGAGTCAGAAACGCACCGGCCGCGGTGCCACCGCCGTATCCCCGGCCCGCATCACCAGGCTGCAGGAGAAGGAGGACCTGTGCAACCTCAACGACCGGCTGGCTGTCTACATCGACAAGGTGCGCTCGCTGGAGGCGGAGAACGCCGGACTGCGACTGCGCATCACCGAGTCTGAGTCCTCCGTCACCCGCGATTTGTCAGGCATGAAGGCGGCGTACGAGGCGGAGCTGGCCGACGCCCGCAAGACCCTGGACCAGGTGGCCAAGGAGCGAGCACGCCTGCAGCTGGAGCTGAGCAAGATCAGGGAGGAGCACAAGGAGCTCAAAGCCAGGTAGGAGGAGCATGACGGGGGGTGGGGCTTGAGAGGGAGGAGCATAGTTACGATAGTGATGTCACAGAGTGGGTGTGGCGTCACATTATGATATTATGAATGTTTTTCTGCAAATTTCTCTCAATGCATTGAATTAAAACAGGTTTTCTGCAGAAATGTTTCAAGTGGTTTTGCAGTTTTGACGACACAACATTTATTTGTTTGTCTGGTTCCTTTACAGAGGAATTCTCTACGTTTATAGCAAGTAAATTAATTGTAATTTCTTAATACTGCTGTGGCTCTGAGGCCTGACAGTTACATGCTTTTCAGATTGTAGCCGATAGTGTTTCCTCTGTGGTTCAGTACAGAACTACAACTTTTGCACTGAAGCCCCAAAGGTTAGATTAGAACGATGCATGTGATGTCTTTTATGACGACATTACGTTTTGTCCCTGTGCTTGTTGTGGCACATCAGTCAGTGTTTTTATTGCACTCGTATTCCTTTAAAAACTGACATCATAAAATATTGATGTGTTACCACAACATTTCACAGCAGCGGTTAAAGTCACGCTGCAGTCAAAACAACAGAATATTTGGATCTGAAATGCTGTAATTTTACCTTTTTGTGCTGCAGCTCACACCTGTGTCTTCCTGCGAGGGGACAAAAAACCTCTAATTTTCTCGCAGGAATGCAGCGTGGACTCATACCTGGAATTATTATCCTAACATTCATGCAGTTTGTTAGTGCTGTTATGTCACTTAAAGCCCGGGGGAAGTGTAGGAAATGACACACCTTCAGTCAAACAAGCTCCACCTTGAACACACAGCCTGTTTTGTGAATCACTGCCCTAATGACAGAAAGTCGTTCAATACAGTGTTTTTACTCAACTCTGCCGCTTTAAGCTCTTTAAAATAAGTGACGTATGGACAGAAGATAAGAATTCACATCAGCAGCTTGATGAATATTTGTGCTCTGCCTGACAGAGAAATGAGGAGTTGTAAAAAAAAACGTTGTAAAAATCATATCTAATCATTATTTACAATGCAAACAGAAATCCCTCAGCAGCTCCACAGACATGCTAAACCACCGCGCTTTACTGTTTCCTGCAGGGACTCAATTGCACTAATAAAGTTAACATTTGCCGAGAGACAGTCACACAGACGTCACATGACCTGTGAGCAAACCTCACACTGAGGGTGTGCGAGTGTGTATGTGTGTGTGTGTGAGAGGGCAGAGGCTAATGTGTACTTCAGGCGCTGTGAGTCATTAGCATCTAATAGCAAATGAAATTATATTTACTTTACTTCCTTTTAAAGATGCTAAAGGTGAGCGTGAGCGGCGGTCTCACCTGCAGGTCGACTCAGGTAGTTCCCCTGTGATTCCAGCCGTGCAGGAGACTGTGTGTCTGCTGCTGCTGCTGCTGCAGGGCTCAGCCGGCGGCGGCTGGTGAGGAATGTGCTAACGTCTTTCCAGAGGGCGCCTCAGGTTAGAAGAGTCTGAGAAAATGAAACTACTAGACACAAAGCATTTTTACTCCCCAGTGCAGTTACTTATATTTTATATCACATGTTGCATTTTACAGCCTGCAGTTGTTGCAGCAGAGCAGAGAGGCAGAGGATTATTGTGCGAGTAACAGTCGACACATGCCTGAACTGAATTTCAACAAGACTTATGTCAGTGTTGAAATAACTGTGTGTGCATGTGTGTGTGGAGTGCTTTTCCCCCAGTTAGCCATGTTGTGCTCTTTTTGCTAAGCTGACATCGATTGCTGGATGTTAATTGTAAAGCATTTCATTGTGATAAATAAAAACTGTTTTGCTTTTTGCAGAAAGATGAATAAAAATTTAAAAAATCTGCAGGAAATTTACTGTAAATGTGGCTCATTTGTACCCAGCAGACGTGTGTTTTGGGTGTCAAAGTCAGCGTTTTGCACAGATTGATAATGTCACTGCAGCACAGAGGCTCAGTCTCGGACTCGCAGGCCTGAATATGTGCATGTAGAGCAGAAATGCATGCTTTTCTTTTCGCGGACGCTGTTCTTTGTGCTTGTAAAATGTTTCCATACCCGGTTTTTGTGTGCTGGGGTTTTGAACAGTGGTGACTCTGTTCACCGAGATCATCAATCAGTATTTTACACATTTGCTTTTGCTGCAGATGAATGAAGACGTTGACTCTGTTGTGACTAAGTGTAACTTGTAAATGTTGAGAGAACAGTTCTGCTCTGCTAGAAATGAAGCTCCAGCAGCCGTATTGTTTTCCAGAGGAAGCAGATTGTTATGTTGCGTGTGTGTGTGTGTGTGTGTGTGTGTGTGGATCACTCAGTCCAGCCTGGGCCGCCTTCATCTGCTGCACCTCAGCCAGACTGTTTGATGTTTGGTTTCCATGGCAGTGGCTCAGAGAGCCCTGGCTCGCCGTGTGACGGGGTGGGTGGGTGACTCAGAGGTTTTTCAGGGCCTCTGGAATGGGCTGACTGTGGACGCACTATAACGGGAAGTCGGGTTTATTAATACACACTGACGGGCCGCTTTGACTCTCCGCTGAGCTGAGCTGAGCTTCAGGTGGCGACGGCACAACTGATGTTTATTCCCAGATATGATTCTGTTTTCCACAGATTTTTAGAACAATATCGGTAAAATTAGATGGTTATCTTCTGACACGTTTTGTTTCACGATGATGCTTTTTTGTTGTCTAGTGTCGTAAATCCGGCCCTTTTTCTTCACATCAGTGTGATTTTGTCCACCTTAAAGCCCAAACTCACTCTGTCAGGCTGCAGCTTTTTTACTTTTAGCTCAAAGCGAGACGACAGAGAGCTTTTGCTGTTGCTTTGGTCCAGACCTTAAATCTGCTCAGTCCAGCGAGTTCAGCCTCAGATGAATGAACTCTTCCTGAAGATGGAAACTGAGTTGTCAGTTCTGTCTGATATCAGACAACCTGTGGTCAACGAAAAAAAAGCTAAAACCAATTCATCTGTCACACAGGAAGACATCACATGGCGTGCGTGTATGCACATTATGTACAGAGTGTGTGATATGAACTTACATGGGGAAAGCAGGCAGGAACAGCCACTGTTTGTTGCTTCAGTCTCAAATCCTCATGCAAATAAAGGGGGAAGAAAGCCAAAGCACATGACAGCTTGCAGTTTATTCACTGGCTCTCTACAGTTGTGACTGTGTGTGTTTGGTGTGCACAGAGCCGACAGTTTGTTACGAGCTCGTTCAATAGTTAATAAGTTAAAAAAACGGGGATGAATCACCCGGACAGAGCTGAAAAAAAGGACGCAGTGAAGCTCGTGAAGCTGCTGTGCGTTTATGTTTTTATTTATTTGTGTCCACTGTTAAAAGACCATGATAAAGTTCAATTCTAAACTGAATAATCATGTTAAATACTTGTGAGCAGCCCTGACAAACAGTGAACAGGACATGTCGTCTTCTTGTTGATGTCCTCAGTTGCTTCACCCACATTTAACCGAACACACAGCAGCAGGTGGAACCGTCACTGCATTTCAGTTGACTCGACACACCTGTTAACCCCAGAGGCATGACTCTGCGTCTCTTCACACACACACACTCACACTCACACTCACATCTTTGTATGGTTAACAACTACAGTGAACACATGCTCTCCTCCCCTGAGGCAGAACCTCAAGCTGTCGGGCCAGAGAGCCAATCATTCCCCCTGCAGCGCCGTGTGACTTGTAAATAATTCAAAACTGTAGACAAAAGCGGGCGTGGGTGGAATGTGGTGCCGTAAAAATGAAGTCTAAAGCTTGAAGCTAGGTGTGTTTTTTGAGAAAAAAAAAAAAAAAACAGGTCAGAAACTGTTGGATATGAGCCCCTGAGCTACGACAGGAGCTACAGAAGCAGCGTTCACAGGTTTGCCAAGGACTTGTTTAGTCATCTCTGGTGTAAATACTGAAATAGTGCGTCTGTCTGGTGTCTCGTGCCCAGTCTGACCTCCAGCTGTGCCGCTGGCTGTCAAACATGAGTCTGTGTGGGAGAACTGGCTCATCCGAGTCACTGGAAGGACTCGCTCTTTGACTCCTACCATGAATGCTCCACCCAGGCAGATTTATTCGAGCTATTTAATGCTACAAAACCCAACAAAATAAGTGTGAAACGTACGAAAAGGCTAAATTCAAACATTTAAAAAACAAGCTTTTCACTGACAGTGTTGCACTTTTCTGGATTAGACCTATTTTGCGAATATAAAAACAGGGATTAGGCTCATCTGAGTTTGCCCTGCTGCTCCACCCTGCTGTGTTTAGGGTGTGGCAGCAGGTAGACAAAGATCCCAGACATTTTTTGAACAATTATTTTTCATAAACAGATTAAAAGTGCTGCTGCAGACACGACATGGTACAACATGTTCTGCAGACAATTAGAGAATCATGCAGATGTGTTCATGGACTGATGTGCAGCGTTCATGCCAACTTGTGGCATCCGCGACTATCAGCCAACACAGCAGGAAGTGCAGTTTTAACACATCCCCCTTTTCCCATGGCATGTATGAGATATGACCCGTTCTGCTGTATGGGAGTGATATCATGTGTGTTAGTGTTGTTTAAATTCATCCACGTTTCTCTCTGATTCAGTGTTTTTCTTACAATGAACTATGTTTCCTTGTTATAACCCACAGAGCTGCAAAGCTGTGTTCTCCCCTCGTTATCAACTGGAGAAACAGTTTAATTTCTCTTTTTGCTCTGCAGGAAAGTCTTCTTTTCTTAGCTCCTTTGTTTGAATTTGGACCACTTCTCGTCTGCTGATCAAATCAATGATACACATTGATTTAACAGCATCAATAAGGCTTTAAGTGCTGGAAATTCAACTATTTTCACTCATAAAAATCAGAAAAAGGCTCTCACAGACTGTAGAGTGTTCAGTTTGTTTCCCAACATTGAAACTCTGGATGTTTAACCTGTGAAAAACATCAGTCACAAAAAGTAAAGTTTTAAAAGCCAAGTCTAAGCTGTAAAAAAAGTAATTAAAGAGTAAAAAACATAATAAAATATAGGACTCTGATAAAGTTATTATTGCCTGTTTTAACCAGGATAACTATTATCTGTAATCTATTACATGTCAGTCGTAACCCTCCAAACTCTGCTGGTGCATCACGTGTCTTTGTCACTCTGACATTCACAGAACAAAAAGAAAACACTCCTCTTTTACTAAGCAACGCGTTCATTGAGACAAACAGAAGCTCTTTAATATTCTGCCAACCTTTTGTCGTCTGAGAGAGAAAAGGGGAAGTAACGGGGGGAGCACATGGTTACAGACATCAACATGGTCAGAAGTGGTTTAATATTAGTCATAGTTTCACTGAGTGAAGTTTCTATATTTGTCACGAGGGAAACTTTAGATTTGTAACACGCCACGCTTAGCGAACAGATTATACATCAGTGCTTTTCCTGTTTTAAAGAACTGCAGGACTCATTCAAGCTGCTCGTGTCAACTTTGTTGAGATAAAATGTTGGTCTTAAAAATCTCTTCCTAAAATGGAAAAAACTGTTCCTGCGCTCCACTTCTGATCAGGAATTTCAGTCTTTCAGATGCCTCAGCTGGTTTTTAAAAATGAGAATTTTCTCTCAGTAATCTGCAGGTTCATCATTATGCTTTCTTTTCTTTTTCTGAGGTGATGAGAAAATAATCTCAGACTGACTGCCAGCAGACTGTTGTTATGTGAAATCAGTTTGATGCACATGACAGCGTGAAGCATAAACGATATTTATGATGCTCCATAGAACAACCAAAGACATGCAAGAATTATGTTATTCATTTAAACATACAGTAAAAAAATGCCTCAATTGTTGGTTATTACAGCGAAAAAGTTCTTGTATCTTTCAGTAACAAAAAAACAGTCGTACCTAATCATTATGTCAGTGTGACTAATCTGCAGACAAGTTTCTCTGTTGCTTTGTTTCTGTTTCCAAAACATCACAAAACAAAGAGATGCATCTCTCTGGAGGCTTAAACATGAGATTATTTTACGTTTTTTTTTTCTTGAAAAAAGTTATAGAATTACTGAAACAGTTGCTGACTCATATTCTGATGAATGATGAATAGATTTATTTATTTAGCTCTGAAAAAAAATAAAGCTTCAAAATAGAATCTTAAGGGTTAAAAACTGGGGGATATTTCACTGTACACGTCATCCTGTTAACATGTAACAGAGATGTAATGCAGACTTGCTAAAAATAAATATAAAAATATAAAAATAAAAATAAAAAAAATAAATAATAATAATTTCTGTGAAATACTGTTAATGATCCGTATAATCAGTGCAATGAAAAATGATGCATTGGATCTTAAAATCCTAATGTATCACAGTTCTGAATATCACCTGTTTGAACACTGAACAGCTAGCAGCTAGCTTCATGCTAAGCAGTCCCTCCAGGAATT
>JAPZDY010000025.1:5104147-5118889 GCA_029783645.1 Ctenochaetus hawaiiensis
GTCAGGCAAAAGATACAGAAGTATCCGCTGCCGTACCACCAGACTACAGAGCAGCTTCTTCCTCGTATCTGTATCATTCTTCCTTCCACTGTGAGACAACTTAATGCACCATCTAACCTCCTCCATGTTTAATAATTTTATTTTATTTTTTATACAGTCAATTAATCAATCAAGAGGGAACCACACTTTAATTTCATTATGCAACCATTGTTGTATAATGACCAATAAATTTCCTTGTATCCATGTATTTTAAAAAGTTTTCTCAAACCAGTTCAACTTTAGTAACTCAGTTTCCTGTAAAGAAAGGCTGCTTATAGCATCTATTTAACTCAGTATTTGCTTACAAAGTCCCGGTGAATCCGTCCCGACAAACACACTCCCCGGTTGCTTTGTCGCAGGATCCTCCGGTCCCACACTTGCACCTCTGCAGGCAGCCCTTCCCGAAGGTTCCTGCCGGACACGCGTCCTCGCAGTAGCGTCCTATGAATCCCGGAGGACACTGACACGCCCCTTTGACCGGATCGCAGAGAGCTCCGTTCTCACATTTGCATTGCTGGCTGCAGTTTTTACCCCAGTGTTTGTCATCACAGGCTGGAAGGTAACAGGACAAGCTGTTATTGACTGATTATAGAGACAAGCCAAGATGTTTAAGCATAGCTGCTATTTTTGCTGGTTAATTTGTGCAAAATTGCCTTTAAAACTTTAGACTTTCGGTTTGTATGATTTGGTTTATTAAATCTAAACCTCCTAATTTGATGTTTTATTCGTCTTACTTGGGAAAAAAAATGTCACTGTGACTCTCCAGAAAAAAAGAATCCAATGAAAATCAAACACAATCATCTGAATTTACTTTGTGCATCTCCTCACTTTTTAAACTTATTAATCCAGATTTGTTTCCAGCGTGGCCACCACTCCTGCAGTAAAACAGCTACACACATTTACACGAGGGAGGTTCTCGCTTTCATTGCCCACATTTTCCACCGACTCAAACCCGTCAGCTTCCAGTAACACACCCGCTACTCTAAACACTGAGTCAAACCTTCTTAATGCTGGAAATGGAATAAAAACAGTGAAGAAAAATAAGATTGTGCATGATTATTGTTCCTTACATACAGTGCAAGCATGATCGTTTTCTGTCAGCGTTCATTTTTCCTCCCATACGCTGTGGTGTCCGTTTACAGTAATACATGATGTCATGGAAAACAAATAAACAGACACAAATCTTAAACTTAATTCATTAAGCAGCACAGAGATGAAAACAAACCAGAAACAAGAGAGCAGGAGAGCTTGTGGGTGACATAAAGCACTGAGTGTTCAGCACATTGCTGTGGATCTCCCTCATGATTGCACGTCCAAATCCTCCCCTTTAGCACTGGAGTGTTATGTTACCTACGAATAATGTGCAGATTTGCATGGAGCTCACAGGACGGAGGAGTTTTAAATGGTTAATTTTACACATCGGCTCCGGGAGGTTAGCGTGCAGCGGAGATTCACACACGGTTTGGATTTCAAAATTGCAATGAAGAGATCTCAGTCCGCTGGGTCGTGTTGTGAGAACCCAGATTGGTCAAGGGTGCATTCCTCAAATTTCTCATCAATAACTTCGACTGTGTCACACTTTGGAAATCATTGAGAAAATGTGATATCCAACAGCGCTGACGTAACTCATGGATGGGCTTCAGTTATCTGCTCACGAGCCAAAATACAATTCCAACAATTTCACGGTGACCTTTGAGAATGCATGCGAGCAGCAGAAGCTCATGCATCAATCCAACGCCGGAGCTGCACGTCACACGAGTCCATGCTCCAGGTTTTCCTTCCTACCTTTCGCCTCCACTGCCCACCCAACTGCTTTGACAATAATCACACGGAGGGTAGAGCTAAAGCCAAATTTGGCCTGGAGGTAGGCGCACTGCCATGGACTTTAATGTTTATTGCACTAACTTGCAGCAGGACCCCTGCCTCTTTTTGTTTAAAGGAATCACAGCTTCACTTGTGCTCCGTGTGGGCAGAGGATCTGCAGGAGTGTGTCATGCTGAGTAATGAGAAACTCAGCTGGAGCGACCGTTGTGTTTACACAGACATTCTCCAGGACGGCAGGAGAGAGTTACCGAAGGGTCTGCGGGGCTAATGCATCCAGACAGACAGTAGATGAGTGAACGGGTGAAATGCACCAGATTGGATGTGGGATTTTTGAGTGAACAGCTGGCGGAGTTCAAACTGTCTGCTGACGAATGTCAAACCTCTTCCCATCTGTTTGTTTATCTGCATGCAAACTTCCATCCTCCAAGTGAAAGACTTTCTCTGTATGCGTTGCAGAGTTTGGTAACCTTCATCAAAAAACACTCACCTTGGCTAAAAGTCTGACTGACTTAGATGTAATCGGTGTAATAGCAGGCACTGATCTCCACAAAAAGTGCCAGAGGTTGGACATTTGACGTCAGAGGAGCATTTGTGACCACTTTGCCTCTGAGTGCTTGCATCTGTGCCTGATAGTTCAGTGACCTGCAGCACGTTCGATTATTTATCACAGAGACACATCGAAATAAAGCTGCACCGAAGAGCAAACCACGAACATTCAGACAGAGGTTAAAAAATCAGAAAACACAACGCAGAAGATTTAAGAGACCAGACACGGAGATAAGGAGGGATGGATGGATGCTATCAGGTGTTTATGCATAAATACGGAATAAAACATGAAATCTATGATGATACAAACATGCATCAGTAACATTTCTTGCTTAATTGACATGCGCTTCATAACTGGCACCTCTTGACCGTCCTTTATGAAAAATGCAAACTGATGTGGTGGGAAAATTCCTCCTCTTCCCATGAGAATTGTCCGAGTGGTGGTTTGGGTTTTTGCTTTGTGTCCAAAGTCCACATAATCTGCTCGACATCTGACCGACTGATCATTTTTAATTTGAGAAATCAAGGCTCCTCCATCAAACTCTGCTCTGAAACGAGGCTCACGTTACACACAACATCCTCAGATGTTCCTGTTTTCATTCTCACTCGTTCATCCAAGCTTTTTGTCTTTCATGTGCACAGTGTCACTTCTCCTTCCTCTCCTCTATTCTCTCCATTCAAACAGGCCTAAAAGTGCTCAGCATGAAAACTCCAGGCCCTTCTCCTCTCCCTCACAGTTCGATAGCTCAACACACAGGCATCCGGGAAGTGTTCGGCTCATTCTGCCAACAAGACGCCATTATAGCACGTAAAACGGTGGAGCCGAGGCTGGAGTGAGCGAGGAGGAGGAGGAGAAAAGAGAAGAGTGAACGAGTGAAAACAAAGAAAAAAAGTTGAAGGTTAGAGGAGGGAGGGAGTGTAAGGAGAGATGGAGGGAGAAGTGGGACATGCAGGAGAAAGAGAGTGGGGTAACATTTTCCATTTCCCCTTCCCATCATCCCCCTGTCAAGGCATCAACCGCTACCCGTTAAAGCTAATTCCTTCTCTCTGCAGAAGGAGGACGGGGGGAATGGAGGAGGGGACCGTGTACTATTGACCCAGCTGACTACGATGAAAAAAAGGAGCTGGAGGTAGTGGAAAACAACATCAGCCCAAAGAGACGTGGCTCTGGTTTCGCACTCTGCGTTGTTTGGACGATCGAGCTGAAAGCGATTTCAGACAAGACAAACAGGGTTAGACTCACCGCTCCGAGTCGACGCCTTGAATTACTGTTATATAACATTTCTGCTGACTTTAGTTTGGTGAGAGAAGCCATGAGGGGAAAAAGGAGCAGCTTCAACGTCTGTCTTCGCTCTTTCTTTATTGACTATGGCTACTTTTAGTAAATCAGACAGCATTTTAAGTCCCGACTTATTGCTCCTGTGCTGTTTTGTTACGTTCTCCTTCGACTATAAGTTCTCACTTTTATTACACTTGATTGTTTTATTCCTTCTGTTAGATCTTGAACGTGCTGAGCAAAAGATGCTAAAATTTGAGCTTTTATTCATTTTGAATGGTAACTAACGGAGGGATGAGGAGGTGCAGCTCGTCCTGGTCGAGTGAACTGGTTTCTGAAATGAGGATGGTGACTCACGGCAGTTCATGCTGTAATGCTCCCTCGCTGGTTTCCATTGGAAGAGGCCTTCTCTGTGTGATGAAATGTGTGTGAAGATCAGCCACTTGACTGCCAGCCAGTTGTCATTTCCTGTTGTGTGTGTTTGCAGTTTTTTTTTGTGTGTGTGTGTGCACCTGAAGAGAGGAGGAGGAGGAGGAGGAAGAGGAGGAGGAGGAGAGACGGTGAGGAAACGTCTGAGAAGGAGGAGGAGGACGGGTTCTTACCGCTGGAACAGTCGTCTCCTCGCCAGCCTCCCTCACACTGGCAGCGGTCCGGAGCGACACATCGGCCGTGGACACACTCTTTAGTGCAGCGAGCTGTTGATGAATAACACTTTTTTTTAAAAAAACAGTTGCAGCTTTGTGGAGGAAAAACTCAACTGAACTGACATTCAGAGTTCGACAGATGATAAACTGCAGAGCAAAGATCAGAGAGCACAGAGAAGATGGATGGATCGTTTTTATGTGCAGCAGCCGACAACAAAACATCCCTTAATCAAGAGCAAACAGCAAAACTGTTGTATTGAACCAAACAGCCACAGAAATGCTGGTGTTGACTCATCGGAGTGAGTCAGTGTTTGCGTCATCATCTCAATGAAAACTAAAGAAAGATGATGAAATTATCTGCATTCTGGCTTAGACAAAGCTTATTTTTTATGGTCCTTTGTTTAACTTTTACGTCTCATTACACCACATTCACTGATACACACTCTCTCTCAGTGCTGCTCTCTGAAACTCAACAAAAAAATCTGTTGGTTTCTGAGCTTTTGCCCCCCAACGCCTGTTATCTTTGGATCAGCCCTCCAAACAACTTCAGTTGAAATCTTTCAAATCACTTCTTTGCAGCAAACCTTTTTCTATCATGTTTCAAACGTGCAGATGTTTTAATGTGGCTGTTTTGTATCATTTTTTAAAATTTATTAAAGCCGTCTAACATTGATGTTTTATTGCGGCTGTTTTATTTTTCATTGTTGGTTAAAGCCTCCAAACGTTACACTTTAACACCTCAACACTGATATTTTTAACATGGCTTTTTATTTCAGTTTTGCTTCGTTTTGTTTCTTGCATGTTGGTTTATCTGTTGAGTGTTTTGAGACCATTCTTCATTATATCTCACATTTTAAAAAACTGACTGATTGATTATTTATTTTTTATATATTTTTGTTATTTTTTTCCTTTATTTATTCCTTTCCTTTATTTCATTGAATTCCTTGGCATGTCATATCTGATATTATTCTATTTTATTTTTATTCCATCAATTTTAATTCTCCTTCATGTTGTGTTTTTATGTCACTGTATGTCTTAGTTTGTGTGCAGGTTAAACCGTTCATCTTAACCTGACAATTAGCTCCCAGTTTCACCTGCTGTGGTGTAAACTACCACAAAGGCAACTTTAAATAGTCTGCCAGATGTTGAGATGTTTGTCTGTCTGTCTTAAAATGGATTTTATCAATGTGAAAACTGCAGAACTCTGTAAGATGCTGTCATGTGACTCTACAGGTGTGTAGATGAGATGTGTGTTTTAATGTAATAATGTGCTGATAATTACCAAATACTTTTGGGTTGCAATAAAACAAGTTTCCTGGTGTTGCAGCGGATGTAAGTGTATCCGGATATCATCTCTAGTAATTGTTGAGTTCCCAAAGACAGAACACGTGTGTCTGGTCTGTGTCGAGCGTTTATGTGTGTTTGTTGTGTTTTTAAGTGTGAAATTCTTTGTATTAAAAGTCAGCTGCAGATATTTATATCATTATCATTAATAAAAACCACATGTCAGTTAAAGCTATTTCAAAAATGCACCATTTCAAGGGTGTTTTTTGTTTAGTCAAAAGTTTTTTTACATCTGACTTCCTGCATTTCTTCTCCTCTGAATCTAATCCGCCCATAACAAACAGCGTACGAGCTGCCAGCCAATTAAAAGCAACAACATAAGATGCCACTCATTCTGTCTGCTCCCTCAGAAAAGACATCCGTCTGCTTGTTAGCATTATAAACAGTTCAGTTAGTAATTAGGTTAATTTAAACTGGCATTTATGTGCGAGGGCTCATAACTCTGTCAGTGATCTGTTGATTTTTTGATTCAAGAGACAAGTGTTTTCTCACTGCTTGCCACTGAGAGCCACGTGCTGCTGCATGTGCACATTTTTCTTCTCCATCCAAACTCAGCAAACAAACACTCGACTCATTCTTTCGCTCTCCGTTTGACAGTTGGGTGAAAAAACTGGAGGCCGGAGATCTGAGGGACGTAAGAAGAGGTTAACGTCTCATCAAACGAAGGAGGTCAGTGTGATTATATCTAATTATATGTATATTTAAAAAATAAAAACAAAACAGAACGTGGGTTTGGGAGTAGTCATACTTCAGATGACACGTTGAAAAGGAGAGATATTTGGATGACAAAAGAAAACCTACACGGACATAAATACACACACAATTACACGCAGTGTCCCATGAGATTTCTGCAAAATGCACATTATCTCCACTGAACAAAAGACATTTATTCCCCAAAATGTCTGCACAGAAACGCTGTTATTACCGTCATGCATTTGTATGAGAAGGTCTGAAGAGCTAAGGTAGAATTTTCTCAGTCCATGTGAGGCCATTTGTGCTTTCGCTTTATTTATATATGTCTCCTCTGACTGTGTGAGCAAACTGTTGACGACTGCGTACGAACGAACTCTCTGCTGTTTATTTGACCTGCTGCGCTTTAACAAACATACACTGAAAAACATTCAACTCTGCTCCAGAGTACTTAAAGTTCAGGATTGATGTCAGGTTTATGATAACTTGAGTCGCTTTAAAAGCCCGGTTTGTTAGGATGATAACATGGTGACCGAGTCATGAATCAAAAACATACGTAGGAATGTTTTTTCCCTTTCAAACGTGGCTGGTTTTGAGTTATTTACAGACCTACAAAACACACTTAATCCAGAGCTAAACATGTTCAAGTGAGGACATTTATTTTCTCAGCAGATTTAAAGATGTTTGAGGACAGACGCAAAACATGTCTCTTAAAAATTAAACAATGTCGTAAAATCCAAAAGTCTGCGAGTGAAAAAATAAATAAATACACATCACATCAAAAAACCTTCAGTTTAAAAAAAGATTTAAAGAGTTAAATAGAGTTAAAGTTACACTCCTTTTTTTTTCTGGCGAGCAAAAACAATCTGAAGAAGTTGGTTTGTCTTGGTTCATTTTAGAGGCTCTGACCAGAACAAGAGCAACACATGCTGGTTTGGGTGTGTTTGGTTTGATTTCAAGCAGGAAAAATGTCACATGCGTTCTCAAATTACAGCTAGACAGAACCTAAAAATGTGTTTCTGAGAAGATTCGAGGCAGAAAATCTGCAGCAAAAGCATCATGACTCATTTTGGATCAGAACTGTCTGGTTTGATCTCAGTTCATTGAGCCCCTTGAGTTGATCACTGGACGAACCTGCAGCCTGGACACAAGTTTCTTGACCTCCAATTAATCAGAGCAGCGAAACATGAAACATTTCTAATCTGGACCAGTGTATCAACTCTGCCCCATATGAGATAAAACGGTTGTGACTGGCCCGAATCTGCCTGAACAGGACGTTTGCCAGACTCATCCGCCAACCATGAGCTCAGCAGATTTGTCTGGTTTCCAGGATAATAAGTCCTGAACTGACATCTCAAACTTAACATTTAATGGATTGACAGCATCTGTAAAAGGAGTTTTGGCTGCATCAGTTTACATTACATAAAGGCCCGGAGGCTCTGGTGTTCAGGTTAAATGTGGACCACAGTTCTGCCCTCTGATATTATTCATAAAATGCAGTTTCTGTTGTCGTAGTCTGATCAGAAGAGGCAGCAGTGCCACGTCTCAATTCTGCAGCAACAGATGCTTCATTGATGAAATAAAAGCTGCTGAAATGTGAAATATTAGAACTGAATATACGAAGATATAAAAATTATAAAAATTTGTGAATAAGTGTATTCACAGTGTCAGAAAAAAAGAAAATTCCAGTTAGCGCAGCCAGAATATACCGTGCATTTTCAGCATGAGAGGCTGCAGCGGTAACACAACCTATAATTGTGGTGATTCCAGTGTGATGTGCTACTTACATCGACTAAGCACGTTGCATGGAAAAAAAAAGACCAGAGGAAATAAAATTTAAAAAAAAAACATGCTGTCAGTAATGAGACTTTGAGTCAGAAATGTGAGGATTGTTTTCTCACATCATTTCACTTGTAAACCACAACTTTAGCAGCCATGTTGGTGGATTACGGCCTGCAACCGTCTGCCAACACCATCAGTACTTTGGCCGTCTTTAACATGTGTATCTATGGCTCTACTGTGCAACATCAAACCTGCAAATATATTATTATATATGTTCAAACAAAGAACCATGTTTTCATGTTTGAAATGGAACCAGAATTCACCTCAAAATGGGAAATAATCAGACCAAAATCCACCAGAAACACTTTTCAAAAATCCCTTTTAAATGTTTATTATATTACAAAAAAATGTTTCAAGTCCAAACGGGCTCATAAATCTGTTTATGCACAATGTTGATGTTGCAATGTTTTACAGATATTATTTAGAGTTTGGCTCGGAGGTGTTTTCTTATCGTGAGGTTTCAGCCACGCCTGCTGGTGGAGCAGAGGCTCTCATTGAGGACACTGAGGTCGAGTCCTCTGTTTTCTTTCTGGAATTTGGGTTTTTTTTAGCGACCGAAGGGACGAGTGCAGTCTATAAATATAAATGTGACCCGTATTTGGACATTTAACAGGCTGAAACCAGTATTTCTTACAATCTATAGATGTGGATTGTGGATAGTCTACTTTTGGGCCAACAGAAACACACATAAAGATTACTCTTCATGCTTATAGGTAATCATAATAATTTTGTAATTTTATTTTATTACTCTGTGACTTTTTAACATCCCATCAGGGATTAAAGATGAAAAATAGCCTCCTGGCTCTTTGTGGCAGATTTACAGCAAATTTATCTTTTTGCATGGTCCCCATTGAATAAACCAGAGGATAAATAAAATAAGAATTCACCATTTTTCCATCAGAGTTTGATTCCTCAGTAAAGAGGGCTGGATTTAAAGCCCAGGATGTTCGGGAATGGAAATATCAAAAATGTGAATAACTCGATATTTTTAGATTGTTTGAGTGTTGATTGAAATCCTGAGAGTTAACACACCTAAATATACAATTTTGGCTGAAAAACTGACTTTTTGGACTGTGATAAAATATAAAATATAAGTGCAAAATTTAACACAATGTATTAATTCTAATTACGTTGCGTTTATCTGACCTTTTGAGGCTTTAAAGGCAAGAGCACAATCTAGAAATAACTTTTAACTAAACTAAAATGACTTTTAGCCGTCTCACTGTCCGTCACAGTAACGAAAAAACATGCAGGTGCATTGATATTCAAAAGTTTCTTTGATTACTTACGGACACATTTGTCTCTGCTCTCATAATAACCGGGACAGCACTGGTACCTCTTCCGGTAGTCGGTCTTCACCGCCTGCCTGTAGGCTGTTTTGTAGGTGATCCTGAAAAAAAAAAGAAAAACACAGTGAAACAGGACGTTCTGACAGGAACAGGAAGTCAGCCTGACAGGAAATGAGTCATCACATCACTGCTACCTGTGGCGCGTGCATCTGTAGGAGGTCCGAGGGTCCGAGCAGGGCTCCTCCGTCACGTGGTCATAAGGATGCGAGTACGACTCTTTCACTGAGGTGGTGAAGCTGAGAAGCAGGAAAACACATTAACTGTAAATCATTCACAGTCAGAGGAAATTAAAAAACTCATTCAACTCTTTTAGAACTAAAAAAAGATTAGCTAGCAAACTAGTTTCCACAGTAAAACTGCAGAAATGGTTGTTAAAATTTGTAATCAAACAAGAAAGTTATATTCCTATCACTACGGATCCTACGGATAGGAAGTTATGTGCCTATCACTACGGATCCTACGGATAGGAAGTTATATTCCTATCACTAATATAGCGAATTTTTTAATTAAAAGTTTACTTAGTAATTCTGTGATTAAAGTTCTCCTGAAATGAAAAATGTCTTTTGAATCCTTTTAGATCACATTGCTGGCTGAATCATTTATTTACCTAAAGATGTTAGCCAAAAAAATTACAAAAATTTCATTTCTTTTTTATTTTTAATCAAAATTGAGTCAAATTTTGTCATCTTGCCAGGAGCAATTTCATCCAATATTATAATCACATCCATCTGTCAATCAATCTGCTGTTAGCGATTGATTAAAACAAGCCTCCAACTCCATATCTCATATCAAAAACACCGGATTCACCGGATGTTTTGTCCCACCCACGTATCTCATTTTCTGCAAATGCGTCACAATACAAGTTTGGACACTCGTTAAATCAACCACTAAACTTTGTGTTTGTTCCTAAAACTATGTAAACTTTTTGTTGTAAACATGGAGCAATGTGTCAGAAAATGTGTAACTGGATAAAACGATGGTGACATTTGTTTGTTGCTGTTCAACGGGCCTCACCTCTCCCACAGGCTGCAAACATTCGGGTCTCTTGGGTTCAGAGAGTAGCTTAGACCAATCAGGAGGCTGGAAAGGAGCAGGAGGGCGGAGTTCTGCAGAGTCGGCATGGTCCTGAGGGAGAAATGTTCAGACATTTATAAAAGGATGCAGAAACCCAAACATTACGGCAAAGACGGCACAGAGCCAAGACATATTATTACTGTTAGGAGAGGAAAACAAACAGAAGGCCGACACAATAAAAGCAACATTTGTGCAATGAAATGCAACCTGTTTCTGCAACAAATATCTAAGATCTAATGCTTTGTTTAGGCTGTTTATTTGATTTATTATATAAGAAATAATAATGCAGCCTTGTGTTCACCTCATATATAGGCCTCCTTTCATTTATTAGCCCTGCTTTGCCTTGAAAAAACAAAAATCCAGAAAAAAAGTCATGTATTTTTAAGTTTTTTCACTCAGTTAAAATCTGGGCAGCCTGTAACTCTGTGACGCAAACGTAGAGTGGAAAATGATGCACACAAAGACGGAAAACTTTCCTAGGCGGTCCCATTCCTGCTCTCAACTGGAGATTGACATTAATTGTTTTTGTTTTTTATTTACTGTAATTTGCATCTCTCAGAGTGGCAGATGGAAGGATTCATTGAAAAACTGGGATCGGAGAGCCTATAAATTGCGGTTAAGGTTTCCCCTCTGTAAAGAGTTCATTAAACGCTCAGCAGAGGTGAGGCAGAAAGCCAGACTTGTGTAACTCCGTCTGCATCCCGCCGAGCTCCACACCGTCTGAACAAGGGCACATAAAACACAGGCATCATGCGAACCTGACAGCAGACGGGACGGATGGGGTGGAGCGAAAGAAGAAGATAGAAAGAAAACAATTCTGAGGAGGGGATCAGAGCCGAGAAACGTGACTCCCAACTTCATCCTGAGCCCTATCAATCAGCGCTGCAGTGAAGCCTCCACGCTCCTCTGCTGTCCCCTTCCACGCTCCAGCAGCATCTGGATCCGATCAGCACATCGGCCCAAGAGAGCGCCTCGGCACAGGGACCCAGGGCTCTCAGGGAGCGAAAGGAAGGCAGTTTTTTTCCCCCTTGAAAAATATCCCATAGAAACGACCACAAGTTCAGCAGGCCAGTGGTGTGAGCCCTTTTGGTAAAAAGCATCGTGGGAATGTTTCAGCATTTCGAGAAAAAATTGGACGTCGTGTTGATACAGGATCAGTCGGGCCTGTTCCCTTCTGTTTTCTTAAAAGGTCTCATCTGACAGAATTACTGCACCACAGCTTCTCATGCCATCCACACATGACCTCAGGGAGATCTGTGATACGCTGGGACAATGACATTGCAACTGTGGATCAAGATTACCGCTTTCAGTCGAGTGATTCGAGAAAAAACATCTCAGATCTCAGAAGGAGGAGCAACAACAAAGTTCTCTCTGCTGTTAAAACCCCAAAGTTTCTTAAAAATTTCACAGATCGTGTCCCTCGTGAATTATATAACCACTGTTACTTGGCTTAAATCACATGGAGAGGTTAGTTAGTTAATTACTTAGTTAGTTAGACAGAGATTAGACCACTGGCACTCTCACAAAATGCTACCCTAAGTAGTATCTTACACCCTACAGTAAGATTTTAGTGAGACAAAATTTAAGTTAAAATCGACCATCTAATTCTTCGAAATGCTAACAATTACAACACAGTGTTTATAAGGTAATTTTAGCTATGCTAATTGTTAAAATCAGCATGCTAAATGTTAACAATTACAATGCTTAGATGCTAATGTTGAGTGATGTTCACCATGTTTGCTATCTTATTTCAGCACAGCATAAAAAACAGTACAGCCACTAATCTTTCACGAATATGACCATAAACAGATATTAAACGGATCACAAATTTGACCAGATGATGGCGCTAAAGAAAAACGTAGGGGAATCACTACAGTTCTAGCAGTAAATCCTAAAAGTTACATGAACACGTGTACAAAATTTCATGATAATCCAATAAATACACGTTGAGATTTCTCATTCTCGATTAAAGTGTTGGACCGACAACAGACTTCGGTTACGGAGCCAAACTCGGATAAAAATACTGATTAAATCTGCTTTTGGTTTTGGGGGCTTCTTTGGTAGGAATTAGAGCAAGATTTGATTAATGGTTAGTGATGAACTCAAAAATAAATCAAAAAGTGAATTGACCCTGGTTACTGGCAGTAGTTTCTATTGCATCACTATTACAACCATTTGTGGTGACGAAAAGTATTTCTTTCACTCTCAAAGCTTGTATTTGCAATTTAAGAACCTGAACTCATTTTGAACGGGAAAAAAATGTTTGCCTTTGGCTTTTCTTAGAAATATAAACAGATTTTTTTCCTTTTTTTAAAAATTTGGATCATTTTCACCACTATTTTGGTGTCTTTGACTTACAAAGGAACTGGGTTAAAATTTTGATTTAAGATAAACAAAATAAAAATCAAAACCGAGTCAGGAAGAAAGTTTGATTTAGAGATTTGACCCTGGTTTGTGGCTTTTGTTTCCTTTGCATCATTTCACTGTCACGCCGCTGTTTGTGGTAGAAAAACATATTTCACTCACTTTTCATGCACATATTTGGATTCTGAGCCACTTTGACTGTTGTAGGGATGGATTTTTTTTTTCAGAAGATTTGGAAATTTTTAAAAATTTCCTCACATGAGAAAAAGATTTGCCTGCGGCTTGGTGAATAATAGATGCCTGTTATTCAACTAAGGTCAGTGGTTCACTTCCCAGCAGAGCCACTTCATGTTTGTCTACAAAATGTGTTCTTGTGGAGTTTTTGCTGAAGGAAACACCTCAGAATAAAGATTATTTGACGTGTTTGTAGAGGCTTTCCACCATAAGCAACTCTGCAATCGATCAGAAACTCCTTTAACAGAATTACATGGACATAAACTCTGTCCACTGGCTGGTTATCACTGCAGGAGATGAAGCATAAATCAGCGTACATGCACAGATCTGCTGCTTCTGATAAATTTCTTCTAACTACTCTCATTGCCACCGTCAGGAGTTAATTCACTTGCTGGCAAAAACCCGAAAGCCTTAGAAATCTGTGCCACAAAAACAGAATTTTTACGAGAACAGACATATGGCTTTTATTAAGAGGAGCAATCAACTTCACCAGCCACTTCATTGGACTGGGGGTAAATATTTTTCATTACCTTCTTTTTCATTTTAATTGTGCTTCGTTAAAAAGAAGCTTCAGACCGCATGGGAATTCTTAAACGCTGAGAAGGAGCAGCTTTAATGAGTGCAGACGGAGTTGTTTTTGAGTCGAGCTCAGCCGTTGTTTGCATTGCGATTGTTTAAGTTTTCTGCAGCGGGAGGCCGGCCAGGTAGACGTCTGGAGCTCCAGGTGGTAGCATCATCATCTGGATACCGGACTCTACGATGAGGCAACCCTGCTTTTTTTAATGGAATAAAAGAGGGCAGGTATAACTGAGTTTTTCATGGATCTGCACCACAACTGTGGCCGGATTGATTCTTTCCTTTTCCCCCTTTTCACGTAATAGTCTTCTACTCAGTTACATTCAGGCCTAGGCTATCATTATGTCCTATGAGCTTTTTCCATCGTGCAGCTCTGAACCTTTTCACCCGGACAAGCTCGACTGTGCAGCAGAAAAGCACAAGAAGCACGACGTATTGCGGCAGTTTTTCCACTCAGTTTTGATGTGTTTAGCTAACAGCTAGCTGGCAGTAATGTATGCACACCTCCACAGTTCACATCCACCGGTCAAAGAGGTAAAGTCTGGACCGAGATCTGTGAAAAAAATCACAACAGTAGAGGTTTCTCCGGCATATTTTGGTCGTGTTCACGATGAAAAAAGCAGACAATCTCATTCAGCGCAGAGAAACTTTCATGTGGCTCTATAAACCATAAGGAAAAGAAGAAAAAAAATACCACACACACACATAAACACGCACAAATACGTGCATGTGCGCTCAGACACACTCGTGAAGTCCACATGCATGCACATATACACTTTTACAGCCACTACGAAGTTTGTACATCTTGCAAGGATTGATCATGTGTTTTTATATGCAGGAGACGTTACACACACACACACACACACACACACACACACACACACACACACACAAACACACACACACAAAAAGAGTCACAAACGCTGAAGCTAGTTCAGAG
>JAPZDY010000025.1:5136194-5152559 GCA_029783645.1 Ctenochaetus hawaiiensis
AAAATAAAATAAAATAAAATAAAATAAAATAAAATAAAATAAAATAAAATAAAATAAAATAAAATAAAATAAAATAATGTCTTTGTTTGCAGAGTCGCCAGTGAAAACTTCTCTTATTTACACCAGGAGGTTGTTATTTTAATGCATCTCTTTAGAAACTAAAAAAACAAAATGCACTTGAAATGCAGATGTGCAAACATCAACATTACACTGCACTTTTTTATTCTTTTGCTCTTTTTTTTTTTTTTTTGGTCACCTCTCAACTTCCTTAATTAAAATTCAGGCATGGGGCACCAACAGTGTCTCTGTGCAGCCACGAGGGGGAGCTGTAGAGCACAAACATACTGTAGAGAATGACTTGACTGTGAACTGCGTTTAAATTAGGAAATTATTTTTAATTAAAGTGAAATAAACACAAACACTTCAAACACATTAAAGCGAATGTGTTTTTTTTATTACTAACATGTTATTATGTGTTTTTTATGGTGAAATCTGCCTTTAAATACCTTTATAAATTAAAATTAAACGTGTCTTTGTGAGCTGAAAGTGCGCATCAGACCGAAGCTTTGACTCGGTGACGTTTTTCCTGCAGTGACTCGGCGGTTTGAGTTCATTTGTTTCTGTCAACAGAAAAGTAATTATGAGCTCTGAGAACAAAAAGTGACTCACATGTCACCGACAAATCAGCGAGCAGGATCCGTTCAGGAAACGACCCGAGTTTTTTTTTTCTACCTGCAGAAGGAAACGTTAATCAGCTGAACACCGACACACAAAGACACCGAGACGACTGAAGGAGAAGGAATATATTTCTGTTTTTATTCTAAAAGGACTTTTGCGGGCGAACGGCGATGGTTTGCGGCGGTTTCACCTGCACAAAGAACGCACTCTGCGCTCTCAACATAGTTTACGTTGTAAGTAGGATTTCACTGCTGTTTCATCGATGGAAAACAACTGAGACACGTTTGAAAGGTTTTAATGCTTTAAAGAGGCAACAAGTGACCGTGTTTTTGTCAAATGAGAGTCTGAAAGAGAATAAAACGCTGAAGTTTTTTGATCCTCGCGGTGATAAAACTTCAGACAGGTGTTTCAGGTCAGTGATCAGGTCAGTGATCAGGTCAGTGATCACACCGTCGGTAGTTTCACTTAGAGATGGTATCAATACTTAGTGATAAATAAACTTATTTCAATTAGAGTAAGTCGCTTATATTGATTCCTGGACGTTTCTGCTGTTGAAAAGCGCAAAAATCTTGTGGAAAAACATGTTTTTTCTCAGCTCTTTAAAATTTATTCAATCAGTTATTCATTTCATTTTCTTTTTTCAATGATCCCAAACTTCTGTTTCACTGCGGTTCAACTTTGCAGCTGCTTCTTACAGAAGTTTGTCATCCCCTTCTTCATATTTATAATTATTAATGAAAAACTAGTGTAAACAAAATGAAAGAATAAATGCTAAACTTGAAAGTGTCTGATTAAAGTGAATCAAATGAATCAAATCACCTTTGTGACCTCAGAGACGAGAAAGCTTCATCTTTAAAGTCACAAGAAAATCTCCTCATGCAGGTTTATTGGAGCTGCAGCTGTTAATCAATTAATCGACTAGTTGTTTGACCAAAAATGAGTCTGCATCTGATCGTTTCTGAGCAAAAAAGTCAAATGTTCTGTGGTTCAGATTTGTTTTCTGTCTTTGTCTTCAGCGGCTGTAACCTGAATATTTTCGGGGTTTTGACTTTTGGTTGGACAAACTGAAATGTCCCCTTCAGGTCTGTGGGAAAAATCAGACACTTTTCTGACATTAAAGACAATAAGATGAGCTGAGAAACTAATTTAAAGTCTGAATCAGCAGTGAAAGTCATTGTTGGTTGATGTTTATTTAGTTTGTTGGAGGGTTTAAAAGAGTTTTTGCTTTCAGAAAGTTTGCAGACGCAGAAAACTCAGAAGCTCTTCTGCCAAACAAAGCCAATTAAGACCAATGAACACTTGAAAAATATATTTATACATCAATAAAAATAATTGCAACCTATGATTATGGTTATTGTGATCTCCATAGTGCAGAAAATGAAGCTTATGTGTTTTTAAGATTGAAACAAAGGAAAATAAACTTGTTAGCATCAGTGATCATGATGCTCAGATGCTAAAAAAGCAGATTTTTACCCCGTTTAACCCTCTTTGACATGCTGATACACAGCGTTCCACCTCCAGGACTCACAGCTGCTCGTGCAGAAACTCAGTTTGAAGAGTTTGCATCGATTTGCATCGGTTTGCACTTCCGTCTTTCTCTCGAACAAACCCTGTTTCCTTCCTCCTCAGCTGGTGAGCCTGCTGCTCATCGGGGTGGCGGCCTGGGGGAAATGGTTCGGCCTGGTCTCCAGCATCAATGTGGTTGCCGGGGTCATCGGCGTCGGCGCCTTCCTGTTCCTGGTTGCCTTCGTGGGGCTCTGCGGCGCCGTGAAGCATCACCAGGTCCTGCTCTTCTTCGTATCCTTTGGTGTCTTCGTGTGGTTTGTCTGGTGACCTCTGACCCTCTGAGAAGCTAAAAAAACCCCACAGTTTTCTGAAGGATTTTAGTGTCTCTTGTGTTGCAGCATCACAGTGAGGTTTGAGAAAGTTTTCATGGTTTTAAATCCAAAGTTAACTTCCTGAACTGGGTCCAGTACATGATGATCCTGTTCCTGGTGTTCATCGTGCAGTTTTCTGTGTCCTGTGCTTGTTTGGCCCTGAATGAAGAGCAGCAGGTACGTTTATTTTCTCTCTGCTGAGCTTCACACGTGGTGATAATGAAGTTATTTTGGCCCTCATACTTTGGTTTGCCTCAGATTAATCAGGAAACTCTCACATTCAATGATCCTAAGAGAGAGATTTTGTAAAATTCTGCAGCATATTTGCAAAAATTATGTAGTTTTTTAACTTCCTGCTGCACCTTTTTGTCCTTTTTTGTCATTGTTTCTGTGACCATGTGATGTTTATTTGCAGAACCACCTGCTGGAGGTCGGATGGAACAAATCGGAGGCGACTCAAAGCGACGTGGAGAAAACACTGAACTGCTGCGGCTTCTCTTCCGTGAACTACAACGGCACATGTGCTGCCGTAAGCAAAGTCATCTGTAAATATTTGAGTCTTTGTCCTCCTCCTCGTGTTTCTGGAAGTTCTTGAATTTTCTGCTTCCTCTTCCTCCAGAAATGCTTTCACAACCCGACGCCGAACTGTGAAACCTGCTCGAGCACCATCCAGCAGTTCACAGGAGAGGTGCTGCGGTTTGTGGGCGGCATCGGACTCTTCTTCAGCTTCACAGAGGTCAGTGAAACATCACAGCCGCAGAGGTAACGTCTCCTGGAAATGTGCAGTTTTGAGACCTGACACCTGCTTCTTTTTTTGTCTTTTCTTTCCTTTAAGATCTTCGGAGTTTGGCTCGCTCACAGATTCAGAAATATCAAAGATCCTCGATCGAATCCCGGAGCTTTTCTATAACCGCTCACCGTTTAATAAACCCAGAAATCCCACTGCTGATTGTTTTTCTCTCTTTAAACTTTGTGAATCAAACTTAACGGGACTTTGTGAGATTTTAAGGTGACTCTTTCAGGATAATGAACGAATGAAAAGTATAAAAGATGGAGTCAGTGATGTCAGTGTCAGACGTGAGTCACTGCTTACAGACCAACTGGATCAGGTGAAACTGTATCTACAAACTCCTGTAGACTCGAAGGAGCGGTTAAATCTAGTTAAAGTGACTTTTATTGCTTGTATGTTCAACTTTTTTGTGTTTAATCTTTAAAAAGTTGAAGTCTTGTTCACTTTCATTGAAATGATGCATAATTTTGCTGCTGTGAACCTCAGTGAGATCCAGGGTTTCTTTATATCCGGTGGTACAGAAGGTCATTCTTTACTGGTTTTATGAGGAACCCCAATAACAATTTAAATAACCTGTTAGACTCTTTTAAAATATGTGTTTTGGTGACTTTTTATACATAAATAATAACCCCAAACCCACCCAACAGCAAATGAGCTCAGAGTGGAATTTTCTTTAAAAAAGAAAACACAAAATTCAGGAATCAGACAACAGTGTTGTTTATTGATGCATCGTTTATTCTTTGAAAATTTAGCCAATTAAGTGCTCTAAATAAAACAGGGGCCCTGCAGGAGCCAATCAGATTTCAGCCGGGGCCAGCACCTGGATGGATTCACCTGTGGTGTGAAAATAAAGTGTGTTTCTGTGGAGAAATAGTTTGATATCACGATAAACTTTGTCACTTTCTTACTGAAAGTTAGTTAAGAAAACTGATGCCATTATCCTGTCAGCAAGCGGCTAATTAGCTTAGCTTAGCTTAGCATAAAGACTGGAAGTAGAGGGAAACAGCTAGCCTGGTTCAAAATCAAACAAAATCCGTGTACCTGCACATATAAAGCTACAAATTTAAGAAATGACTTTATTAGTTGTTATCGGAGGTTGTGTGAGACTCTTTCAGGTGATGTAACATCATGGAGATGACAGGAACTTCTCAGTAAATTCAGCCAAAAGATAAAATGCGTTGGTTCTTGCACTTTAACGTTGTTGTTAAGTGGTTTTGTAACCTTTGTACGAAGCCTGTTTACGTGTTTCCCACCGCTGAAACCTGATGAAAGTCTGTTACCTCTGCAGCTCTTATCTTTGAGCCAGAGAGGCCAACAGCAGCTGTGTGTGCTTATCACACACACATACACACACACCTTATGCAAATAAAGTGCAGGTCAGCCCCATGACGACACACACCACACCCAGACTGACTGTGGTGACCACACACACACACACACACGGTGGATTTACAGCAGAAAAGAGATTTAGATCTAATTAAAGTCAAACAGGCTGCAGCTTGGTGAAACCAGACTTCTGTGTGTTTTTCACTCTTTGGTTTTGGTTTAAAAACATGTAAACAGAATCAAATTGCATTAAAATTTCATCATATTGTCTAATAACTGTGGTCGGTTTCTTTAATTGTCCAAAAATAAACGTACAGTTGCCGTACATGTTTGGAGACTGTTGTGTTTTTCGGATCTGCTGCTGCTGATAAAAACGTGTTTCCACGAACTCGGTGCCACATGATCGGCTCACATTCCTCTCGGCCCAAACAGGATGCAAACCAGGAACTGCAGCCGCTGTTCAGATTCCTCTGAATGAGCCAACAGGCTCTCGGGGCAGCGGTCCAACCTGTTTACCAAGGTGACTCTGAACTTCAATGACTGAGCTGCTGCAGCGCCAGCTTGTAAAATAAAGCAACTTGGAACCAGAGCATATAATTAGCTTTAATTATATTTAGCTCCATTCACGTGAAAAGCAGGTAATGTTAGGTAAAGAATGTGGCAGGGTGAAGCTTATAACATGAGCTAATTCAGAAAAAGTAAAGATACTCATGTAAAATCTCATATATTGCAAGTAATGTATAACAGTGTTTTATTATTGTTTTGGTGAAGTTTTTACAAAGTTTTTCTTCCTGTTTGCATGAGATTTCAGGCTTATTGCAAAGTCTACAGATTACTGAGTAAATATATATAAATATAGTTGAACATGCCCACAGTTCTGGGCAGGAAAGGTTTGGAAGTACTTCCAGGGTCAAAGGTCATTCAGAAAGGAGCAGAAGCAGACAGGAAGCACATGGTGAGTTTGTTGTTTGTGAATGTAAAAGTTTGTTTGCAAACTGTGACGTGAATTACAGAGAATTAAGTTAAAAATAGTTCAGTTTGACACAAACGAGGCGGTTTAATTTGCTTTTGACCTCCCTGATATTTAAATGAGTGAACTGTGATTAAAGGTGATTGGATGCAGCAGGATGAACGTGAAATGAAATGAGCACAAAAGTTGAAGAAAACTGAAGAGTTAGCTTGTAAATGTTAGAATTTGACAGAGAAACCATCTGTGCTTCATCTTAATGACCGGGGGAATAAAAATGGTGTGGCTTTCTAACTAAAAATACTCTGAGCGAGTTGAAGTCACTTTGCTCCATCGTGTCTTCTGTCTCCTCTTCCTGCAGATTGATCAAAGTGATTTGTGTTCAATCAAACTCATGTTTTTTTTTTCTGTATTTGTGTCTTTGCATTTATGGCAGCCTCTTGTCAGAGCGCTCAGATCGGACTCTTCAGCAAACAGCTTTAAAGTCAAATCTCGTTGCATGCACAGCCATAAATCTGTGCTTTTTTTTTTCTCTGGGGCTGTTTTTAGATTTAAGTTAAGTTTTTGAAGCATGTCCAAGTCTTTGAGTTAGTTTTTTGGGAGCTTTTATCACATTGTCTGCATGGATCTTGACTGAAAATGCATGGGGAATGTCTGTCATGTGCTAAAGTCTCCTGATGTTGCTCTTCTGCTATTTTTTACCCAGATAATGAACTACACATCATCTTGACTAAAAATCTTCTACAAAGCCCTTAAATTCTCTTTTCATGTCTTTGTGACTGTAGTTTTTATACTCAGTGAGTCTCCTGCTCTTATAAACTCTCTGACTTTAACAGCTTGATAGAGGAAAATGTTCAAACTGTTCTTGTCCTTTTAAACAGCTCATATTTAATCAGATCCTTTCCTTCTGTGTGATTATTCGAGATGCTATTAACACAAAATCTGAGTTTGCACCCCTCATACTCAGATTTTCCTAATCCGCAATCTAACCTTGCCTCTTTTCTTAGCAAAAATTGCTGACTTTAAGTGTGTTTATTCAGCCCGTCACCCAAGTCAAAGCGAAAGTCTGAGCTAAAGCAAAGAACATTAGAAGTATAACAGTATACTAACTTGGAGGCTTTTTTCTAAAGATGTTCACAGTCTGTCCTTTATTCAGGACTGAAATGTACAAAACCAAATTCCAAAAAAGTTGGGATGCTTTGTAAAATGTAGATAAGAACAGAATACAATGATTTTTAAAAAAAAGATAAAAAAGATAAAACTTTATTGATCCCACATTGGGGAAATTTGTGCGTTACCGCAGCTCAGATACAGACGACAGAAAGGAGAACAGCAATTTAAAAGAGAGATATCAGTAGAAGAGTAGCATTATATACAGCAATTTAAAAATAATATATACAGCAACTAAAAATATATACAGCAATTTAAAAATAAAGATATCAAAGAAAAAAGTAACAATATATACATAGTTGTATATTAAATTGAATTTAAAATTTCTTTTCATTCTATATTCAGTAGAATATGGCACAAAGACAAGGTATTTAATGTTTTAACTGATAAACTTTGTCGTTTTTTAAAAAAAAAAAAATTTTTCATTCTGAATTCGATTATAGCATGAACTCAATTACAGGGCTTTAAAAAATGTATATCTTTACTTGAGTATTACTTGTTACTTCTTCATCACAGTGTGTGTATCAGAGACAAATATTGTATTTTTTAGTACTTTTTCAAAGTTAATTTTCAGCTTAGATTTTATATAAATAACGGATAGTAAATTTATAGAACAAATCCCGTCCTCACAAGCACAAATAAATAAATCTCCGTCAAAATTAAAACGCAAAAACACAATTGAAGCGCTGTAATGTGTATGTCACACCAGCAGGCGGCGATACAACCCTGACCCTGAAGCCATCCTGTCTAATTAGAAGCCGTAGAAAAAGTTAGTGTCCACAAGCTAATTTAGGAAGAAATCTAACCAGTTTTTGTACAAAACTGGCAGAAACTGTGTTGTTTCTAAGCAAAGACCTTCGTTTCATAGTCTGGCGTTTTTGTGTCTCAAAATAGTGGAAAACTGACTGTGTATTTTAACAGCAGTACTGATATAAAAAGGTGTTGTTAGCAAGGTTAGCAATAGCATCGTATCGCCTAATGTAAACAAAGACCGACAAAGGCGCACGTGCTGACGTCAACCATTAGTGATAAGGGCCAACAATCTGCTAACAATCTGTCCTCACAGCCTAAAAACTCTAAATTCGCCTGTCATCATGACCTCAAAGCAAACTAAGTGTTTAATTTTTTTTAAAAAAAAGATCCGTTTTCAGGGACCTAAAGCTATTTCATACACATTGGACTCATTCTGTATTTTATTTTTTTATTCCCAGGTGCAGGGGACAAGAAAAAGTCAAATGAGGAAATAATTCTTCAGAAAAGAAAAGAAAAGTAACAATCAAGGTAAGTGATCATCAACTGGAAAAAGATAATTTCTTCTACAGTGTGACTGAGAATGACATACTGATTCTTGTAAATTAATTTAAACATCTAAGTTTTAACAGAATGAACTTTAGTAAATGCTGCTTATAGAAATTTACCTTCACATTTACATTATGGATAATGTATTTAACTTAAAAATATAGGATTAAGCAGGTCAGTTTTATTTTGAAATAGCATTTACAAGGCTACCAAAGCTTTGTTACCGGAGATAAACTGATCCAATATTTCAGAATGTCAGTACAGAAGGCCACAGTATCACTTTAAGTGCAGCTTCACTGTCTGTGATTTTCAGATTAATTTAAATTTATGTGATCCAATGTGGCCACAGTTATTTCAAGTGTCATGTTTTCCTGAATGTCTCCAAATGTCAGTAAAATGAGATTAGATTCCTTTTATATATATTTTAAACTACAGCCTGAAGAAATCTTCAAAATTTTAGTTTATAACAAACAAATAAGATTTAGATCCCTAACATTTGGTAAACAAGAGAGGTCATCATTCTCCAGTGGAATTATAAATTTGTCAGTGCCATCTGGTGGACAAACTTTGTAACAGCAACATAAAAACAGTGTTTGGCATGTGGCTGCAATTTGTAACTTATTCTTTAGTCATTTGTTTCTGTCAGTTCAGATATTTGAAAGTAGCTTATCATAATGACAAATTCTCAGAGACAGTATTCTTGTACTGTATCAAGATTTTTATTAAGCTTACTGTACATTCATGTACCAAACAGCATGTCCATCACATTGAAGTTTACTCTTATGCGTGAGAGTACTGCGAGGAAGTCAGAAGTTCACTAAATAATGAAAAATCAGGCTCCATATTAAAGCAACACGAGGATAAGATGGCAAATAATACAGACATACACGCTTATCCAGACAGAATTAAAGTGACCAGACTCAGTCAAACTTAAATCTGATATAATACATTTTTAACAAGGAGCATTCTCTCAGCAAACGTTGGACCAAAATGAACACAAAGAAATAAATAGGCACTGGGAAATCGGTCACATTAGCACTAAGCAATTAGTCTATAGAGCTGCTAACTGCTTACAAGGCAAACAGACAGTTTGGGGGTGAAGCTGCTGAGTGGTAGTTCGATGAAGATCCTAGAAATAATAAAGATGAAGATGGGAGGGGCCGGAGTCTTGCAGGTTTTTTTTTTGTTGTTGTTTTTCATCAGTTAAACTTGATTATGAGTCTGATGAAAAGGCTCTGTGTGCGTTGGGGAACTGCTGAGAGTTGAAATCCGGGTCTTCTCTCACTCGTTTCTTCACGTCTGATTTAACCTGAGAGGAAAAAGATGTTTATTAGCACAACGGGACGTAAACCAGCATGTTAGAAGCTGACTTAGTGTTTAGAGAAGGATGTGACCACAGGATCGGTTCCTATCACTGACAAACTGAGAGCCAAAGTGTTGTACATAATGTAACTGACATGTTTCCTGTTTGTAATTATTGTTTAAACTGCAGTTTAATCTGCTTAAGAAGTTACAGTAAGTTACAGAAGCTAATTGAACATCAGCTAGACCAGATTTCAACCCAAAAGATAATCAGTTTAAATTCATATAAAATAAAGAAAAACAGCAAAAATTCAAGCTTAGACTTTTTCACTTGTTTGATCAACAGGCAGTGATAAAGATTTTTAGAAAATGTTTGACTGAATAATACAGATCGTGGTCCAAACTATGGCCACTACAAGCCTAAATGATGTGCAGGACTCTGGTCCTCATGTGAGGTTCATTCACCTGTTCTGAATAAGCTTCCTTCAGCTCCTGGGTCTCCAGGTCGTCCTGTAGCTGCTCGGCTGAAGTGATGGGCCTCACTCCTGCTGTCCTGGCAGCTTGACTCACAGCATCAGTGAGGGAGAGGAGGCTTCCACCCCCCTGACCTGTCTGCAAACACACAGACAGACAGGTAAAGATCATAAGAACAAGTGGCATTTACATGTAACATGTAGAAGTTACATTACTTCTGATTACCTTTCGGCGTTTAGCCGGCATGCCGTGCAGATAGGCGTCAGACAGCGGAGGCTGAGCCTTCATCTTTCTCTGGGTGATCATATCACACCTGATGATGGGAACCCACTCCTACAACACCACGAACACAGAGGACAGAGGTCATTTGTTTGGCTGCATTCACATGGATTCAGCGGACAGAAGGAAACTGTGGGGTTTCTTACCGGAGGAACAGCAGCTGCCCAGGCCTCGGACTCTCGGGCAGACTCCTCACTCCCTCCCTCGGCTCCAGCGGCTGCCATGTCGCCACCTAACGGTGCAGCTCCTCCAGAGGCTCCCAGGTCCCCCGGCAACACCCTGGTTTCCCGAGATGACGCCCTCGTGTCGTGTGACACCGACATGGCCTCCTCTGCTGTGGTGGCTGCAGCTGGTGAGAGGGTGTCCCCGACCTTTGGAGGCGCAGAAAAGTTAAATGAGGGAACTAAAAGGTAAAACAGTAAGTAAATATCAAACTGAGTTAAACTGAAAAGGACGCTGATGACACGCCGTGCTTACCGTTGCACTTTGTGCTTGTTCAGGCTCTTGTGTGCCAGTTGCAGAAGACTGATCTCTCTGTGAAAAGAATGTCATTTAATATTTATTGGCCATTTCAGACGTGCTGTCCAAAGTAACAGGATATGTAACAGCCATCAGATAAGACAGACTCCTATCTCTGCATGGCACATGTTACATATCCACTCTGTTCTGCAGAAAACTTTTCTGTTTCAAAATTATTTGTTGCTTTTATTGCAAATTTGACAGCTACAGACAGCGAAATGAGGGGAAATGAACTGAAGTGTTAAATAAAAGTTAAAAACACGAGCAGCTTGTCTTACCTGTGTGTGAACTATGTAGTTCTGAATTTGCTCCTGTGTGACGGGAATGTGCTCCAGAATGACCTGCAGCCTCATCGTCATCATGCTGGTCATCCAGTTGACCAGGCTGGGGCTGATGTCACTGGACATCCGCCGCTGGAAACAGCAGAAAATAAAACTTTTACCTTAAAAGTACAACAGCTGTTTCTTCTGTGTCATATCTTTATGTCAACACTTCATTTTTTAAACTGTTCGAGCTTTGGGTAGCCTCTGCTTAGTTTGCTTTTATGATCATTCTAGCGTCACAAAAGTGGTATTTGATTGCTGCAATAGTGTTGATCGTAACATGGCCGCTCTGTGCTTGTTCATTTTGAGTCTCTCTACATAAGAGTATCAGTTTAAAGTTGTTATGTCATCTCTAATGAGGAAAAAGTTCACTTCCCCATTCATGGTACTTCTGACATCTTGTGGCAGTCTAAATAGGTTTCACAAATTAATTCACTAAGTCTTGTAAAAAAAAAAAAAGTAAAATGTTGACATACAGTTCAAAATCTGGAGAATAACAAAGTAAACAGGTAGATTAGATTTGGGGAGAGGAGACACAAACAGTGGCTGAGTGAACAGCCTGGAGATTAATGCAGTAAAATCTTGCAAGCCTGTGAGCAAAACATTTATTTAAATGTTTTGCTCACAGGCTTGCAGACTCACACCACAGGCTTTGTTTGCTGAAATGTTTGCGAGCTGGTCAGGCAAAATAATGAGTGCAGCCTCTTTTTTTTTTGCCACAAAATTTGCCAAATTCAGATCCATCTGCAGTAAATCTGCCTGCTCAACAGGAAATTCCAAGCAGAAACAAACAGTAAATGAACAAGTGAGATATTTATACTGACTATTCGGTGGTTGATGACAGCAGTGAGGGCTCTTTGGTCTCCTCTTAAGCAGTGCAGATTGAGGGCAAGACACTCAAAGAGAGCCTGGTTACACATCTGAAGCAGCCGGGGCCCGAATGAGTCATCTGGATGAATAAAATATTGATCATACATGATTAGCAAAAATACAAACATAGTTCTACAGAGACTTTTACACTTAAGATTAAAAAAAGGGGCTAAACTGGAACCAAAACACCCACATAAACACAATCACCAAGACTTATTGATGAATACTGCTGATAACTTTACCAGTGCAACGCAGAATGTGTGTGGCAATGTGCTGCAGCTGCTGTCTGAAGAAGGACATGTTGGTCTGAGTGACGTCAACGCCCTCCAACACGGTGACTGAAGACTCTCTCTGTGGGAGGTGAATGGACAGACGTCATCAATACATTTACAAGAAACACAGGTTGCATATGAATTACTTTCACAGTTCAAAGCGAGCCAACTTTACCACAACAGTTTCAAGATAGATGGACCAATAGATGTTGTGTGTTTTGACTTTGGTAAACTTCTGGTGCAATAAATGTTGTGGTGAAAATAAAAACGGGTTTTTTGAGAATCAGAAATTTCAAGGTTAACTCAGAGTCGGCACATCATACTGAGCCACTGTGGGACAAATCTCAGTTTGTAATGTCAGTGCTGGTCCTACATTAGTGTACCATGATGCTAGAGCTAAAAAACAAAAAAGCACGGTGACAAAATATGCACCGATGCAGAGTCATCGTCTTTTAGAGGGCTGATCTACATATAATCAAACACTGCTTTGTGTTTAAAGAGACATCAGGGACTTACAAAGCTCTCAGTGATGTATTCCTCGAGTTCGTTGACAAGACTGTCAGCTGCAGCCTGAAGAAAGGAAACAGACGACGTGAGGAAAAGCAAGACAACGAGGGCACATACAGTGTATTTTTAATTTCATTCAGAACTTCTGGGTTAAATATAACTAACATAAATAAAAACTTTTCTTAACGGTTATTCCCTGTGAAAAAGCTCTTTATAATATCTTAGTTTTATGTTTTTATTTAGTTCTCCTGACATTTTTGAAGGCGTGTTTGGCAGCTGAAAAAACTACAATGCCTCTAAACGTGAGAATACCTTGTCTATCTCCTTCTACCTTGGCTTGAGTAATAAAAGCTTGTTAATCCATCTGAAATAAACAACATTTAAGGGAAAAAAAATATTTCTTTCACTGATACTGACAGAAATGTTTTCGTCGGTGGGCTCTCTGCCGTTGAGGTAGTTCTGGGTGAAGAACTGGGACAGCTGAGGCTGGATGCGGCCCAGAGGCTGATGTTGGCCATGAAGCAGCATCACCAAGTCTGACATGGTGAACGTCTGACAGACCAACATCAGAAGCTCTCCAAAAAACCCTGGAAACAGAAGAAACAAAGACGAATTTGAAAGCTGAAAATGCATAAAAAAGAGTAATACTGAGAGCTAATGATGAAATGGCATCATAGTCTGCTTCCTGAACTGCTTCACTGACAACGTCACATGCCTGTATATGTTTGTTCTTACCAGTAGGATCCTCAGGACTGATGAAGATGTTGGTAGCCTGGGACAGCCTCTGCATGAACTGAGCAATGCTCTCTGTATCGTTCTGGGCCTGGCCAAGAGAGCCCATCATGGTGCTCAGGACTCCGCGGACGATGCCTGTGAACAGCTCAGGGTTGAGGGCTTCAGCTGCCCCGGGAGGGTTGGGGGTGGGGTTGGGCCCTGCAGCATGAGCAGGAGTGGTGCCAGAGGGAGGTGGAGGTGGAGAGAAGATGGGCTGGGAGGCCTGGAAATTAGATGTAAACAAGGAGTGAGATTGTGTCAACATTATGTTACTTTCTGCCCCCTAGTGGACCATCGAGAGACATTTTAATGACTTCGACAAGATAAAATTTTTAATAAAAATTTAAATACAAGAGCTATTATTACTATAATTATTATTATTGTTGTTGTTAATATTGTTATATTTTAATCTATTCAGGCTGTTTTGAAGAATCAGATTTTGATATAATATTTTTTAATGATGGAATTCTTTTATATTACATCTCGCAGGTACATTAAACATTCAAACACTGACCTGCTGCACGAATTCACTCACACCCTGGATAAAGGCTGGGACACCGGATGTGGTGACAGTAATTGAAGGGGCCCCAACGGTTCCCACACCAGCCCCACCGGCTACCCCAAGGAGGGAGCCCAGGAGTTGGCCAAGGTCAGGGGGCAACTCTTGGGGCCCGGGCTCGTTGGTGTTGGTCTCAGGTTGGTTTGTTTGGCCTGTAGAGTTTGTGGTAGGTGGAGCTGTTGGGCTCGAGGTGGAGAAAGAAAATGTAGCAGAGGATGAGGAGCTCTGAGAGGAGGTGGTAAAGGAAGAAGAGGAGGATGTCGATGTGGACGTAGCAGAGGATGTAACTGTTTGACCAGCTGTAAGAAAAAAAAATCAATAAAAGAATTGAACCATCACCAAAAACAGTAAAGTTGTTAAGATTTAATAAATTTTTTTTTCCATTTAAATGTGATTGAAATTTAGGTTGGTATGAGCTTCTGATCGACCAGAAAGCACAGTACAAACACACACCAACAAAGGCACATCAAAAAAGTCAACTTGGTTTTTTGATTCTTAACTGAAAAACTGGAAAAGCTTACCCATTTGTGCTGGCATCAAAAGCTGTCCGACTAATCCACTAATCATCTGGTTGAGAGCAGCAGGGTTGAAAGCCTGTCGAGCAAGAATTTATTAATTAGTCCCAAATGTTGAAAACTTAACCCTAAACACAAGAACAACATGAGAAGTTTTGTTCCCACCTGTCCTGGCTGCTGACCAGGCATGGCGGCCCTCACGTTGATGGTGGTTCCCCGGGTGCCGAAGGCTGGCGGGGGCATGTTGGGCGCAAAGGGGGGTCTGGTGAACACGACCCTGGCCTGGGGCTGCGGGCCAGCATGGGGAGGCGGTGGGGGAGCAGTGGGGGTGGTGGTGGGTGTGTTAGGACCCGTGGTGGTGGCTGAAGAGTTGGCTGTGGAGCTGTAGCCGGGAGGGGTCGGTTGGGGTGGGAACGGCTGGCCTGATGCAGTAGCGGTGGCGGCGCTGGTGGCCACGGCAGCAGCATACTGGCTGATCTGCTGCATGAGATTCCGCATGAAGTCGGGGGGGAGGCCACCTGACGGGGCAAAGCAGTGAATTAGAATAACTAGTAGTGCTGTTATCAGAAAATGAGAAGGAATCTGAAAAAGAAGGTTTTGTCTCTGACCTGAATCAACGTACTATTTAATCTGAAGTTAATTAAAGCAGATCACAAAAACAAAACCTGGAATTTGCAAGATGTTTGCAAGAGGGTTATGTTAAATTTACTATGGAATAAGTTTTACCTGGTTGTCCAGGTATTTGCTGTCCAGCTGCAGCAGGGTTTACACCTGGGCCTGCACATACACATAAAAAACAAAACAGAAGTAGTTTAAACCCTCTTGTTCAATCTTAACTTAGCTGCTGGTGTGTTTCTCTCTGCAGTGAGGATGTAGGTGCATTGTTAAATACAGAGCAATCATTCAACAAACAACGGGGAAAAAAATCTCATGAGCTCGTCAGTCTGATAAGTTCACAGTTCCAACCTTGAGATCACTCAGAAAATGCTTGTTGCAGCAGTGCGTAGAGGATGCAGTTAGTTTCACAAACAGTTATTGAACTCCAACGCACTGCTGCCCAGCAATGAGACACACAAACAGCTTTGATGTAGTGGAGCATTCAATCAGTGGCGGGTAGGGGACAACACACCGTCCGTGTTCATCTGCATCATGACCACCGGAACTGCCTGGTGGCTGATCCTGATGACCCGGGGGCCAGCCTGTCCCTGTCCAGCCTGCTGATTGGACGGGGAAGTCTGTGGGGGGGAGGTCTGTCCCTGACCTGCCTGCTCCGACTGGCTCGCCGGCTGGGTGGGAGGAGCTTGTCCCTCTGTGCTGGTAGTCACCGTAGCACCCAGGTTCATCTGGAAGATGCAAACACAGTCAGTCTTTCTCTATTAAAAGGTTCACATTAAGAACTTTCAGTTAAACTATGCTTGCATTTATTTACTTGCACTGGGATGTGGTGGTGAACAGCTCCGGGCAGAGTGACCGGGGTGGCATAGTGGGAAAATGGCCGAACCACATGCAGGTGGCGAGGCACAGGGCTCATCAGGTTCAATCGCAGGTCACTGAGAGCCACAAGGGCATTGCCGAGGAGACGCAGACACTCCCACGTCAGGACAAGTGTGCGCTGGTCCTCCTCCCTCTCCTTTGGCAAGAAAGAAACCAGTTTTGGTCATTTTTATAAATAACAACCTCATAACCAGTTTCAAATACCCGGAATTTGGAGCATTAAATAATTAAAAAAATATTTTGGGAACTATGAATATATGCTTTCCTGCCAAACGTTAGATGAGTAGACTGATACCTCTCTTGTGACTGTGTGGTAAATATAAAATAGCTAGTAGGTGGCTAACTTAGCTTAGCACAAAGACTGAAAAAA
>JAPZDY010000025.1:5152659-5168635 GCA_029783645.1 Ctenochaetus hawaiiensis
GCTTAGCACAAAGACTGAAAAAAAAGAGGAAAAAGCTAGCCTAGCTGTCTACAAGTGCCTCTAAAATTCACTTTCACACTTTCTAAAAGTTTAGTTCTGATCAAAACAGGAGAGTAAAAAGATGACACAACCAGCAGAGACTCCAAGAAGTTACTCTATGAATGTTTCTTGTAAAACATTACAGATATTGAATATAAACTTGTGGAGGTTATATTAAAAGAGTATTATCATTTGCACAAGTACGCAGCGGTGTTGTTTACAGACTCCCTTACAAAATATTGCTCATTGCTGCATCCTGGTCCAAATGACTTGGGATAATTAGATGTTTGCAAGGCAGAAATAAATTTGGTAACAGGCGGCAACTTGCTTCATTTTCAATAATGCCACTGATGAAAAATAACTACCTACTATTTACCCAATATTAAAGTTATTTCTGCCCTGTAATTTAATACAAACATGCAATTTTTACAACATTTTATTAGATATCCTGATGCAGCTGTTTGAATCCTACTGTGTTATTGTTGTATTCTGCAGTGGTGGCTGTCTCCAGGATGGTGTGAGCTCTCTGAATGAAGGGCTGCAGTCTCTCCTCAACCCTACGCAGTTCATACAACATCTCCGCCAACTCAGCTGGGCTTGGATGACTGCAGGGAAGAAAGGAGGGCAAAGCTCATTACAATCAAACACAACAGAAAATTAGTCAGTGGTCATGACAATGACACACAATCACTCGATCACCATGTTAAGGACAGTTACATATGTTAGGTTGAATAAAAATTGAATTGAATTGACTCCTGCCACGACACATATGATTACTTTTACGTTTGCAGAACATGTCTGCAGTTAAGAAGTTTAAGTCATTAAATCTGCAAAATAATTTCCTTTAATTTTTCAAACAAATCTGATTTGAAAATATTTGGAGTAAAAACAAATAATCAGAATTATTTTTCTGAATATGTAAGCTTGTGGCATAAGCAACAATCTGAGTTGGTGTTCAAAAGTATGACTCACTTGGGCCCAGGTTGAGGTGTCGGTCCTTCAGGTTGTGCTGAAGAGGTGGGTTGTGGTGGAGGTGTGGTTGGAGGTGGGGAGGTGTCCATGGGCTGGGCAGAGGGGGAGGGAGTGGATGTGGTGGAAGAGGATGAGGGAGGAGGGGGAGCAGCGGCGGCAGCAGCAGCAGCAGCAGTTGTCTCTGTTTGGGAGGATGATTCAGTTACCCGACCCTGAAAAAAGGCAAGAACGAGGGGAATTTGTTATTGATTCGGCTGTGATTTCTCCTGAGTTTTGCAACTTGAGTATCTGAAGGTTGGTCTCTCACCTCCATTCTGTGGATCACATCATTAATGTCCCTCAGTAGGTTCTCAGCCAGCACCAGCCTTAACCTCGGCTCGCTCTGCATCGGTTGGTCCATATCAATGTGCACATTCACAGACCCGTTGCTCTATAAGGAAAAGCTAATGGTCAACAAAACACAGGATACTGTTATGTGTTTCTATGGCATTAGTAGGCACAGTATCTTACCCCGGTGCTGGTTGTGACTCTGGCATTCCTGGCATTCTCTCCCATGCCAGACACCATCTGCTGAACTGACATCTTAATATGAAAAATAACAGAAGAAGAGTAACGCACCAAACAACAGAACATGCAAACAAACCATCTGACAGCCATGAAAGAGATCAAATTAAGGATGGGTGGTATTCTGCAGATTAAATGTAAAAAACAAACCAAATGATATTCTTCCATGATACGTATGTTATTATGAAGCAGTGATTTTTTCTGCTTTATTCCACACTTTTTTTGTCAAAACCTAGCACGTGCATAAAGCAAAATGCTGCTCCACGGTCAACAGCTTGGATCAATACAGATTCACATAAGTCACAAAGCAAGCCCACCTGTATCTGCTGAGGGTCCATGATGTTAACAGGGAGGTTGAAGGTGCCAAGCATCACGTAGCTGTTAGCGTTGCGATCATGCGGGGGCACTTGTGAGGTTCCCTGGGAGGATGATGATGGCCCACTGTCAGCTGAAGTGCCTCCTGACCCTGAGCCGGGCTGGGATGGTGGAGGGGGCGCCCGCTCCACAAGATGTATCACCTTGCCACCCACATCTGGAACAACAAGAGAGAATTATGATATCATCTGCACACATATAATATCAGTCGATTTCACAGTTTTGGTTTGGAAAACACAAGATAACAATTTAATAATTTAATTATAGAATAATTATATTTAATTTAATTCAATTTTCTCTTATTACTGGTCAACCACAACAACAACATAATACCAAAACAACAGAAAACTCAAAATTAAGTAATGGCAACTCACAGAGTAAAATTAGTGTTTAGTAAAACAATGAGTGAAGAAAAATATAAGAAGTCAATGTGTCAAAAATGATAAATAAATAGAAAAACAAATTTATTAATCTATACTGGCATTATATTGAAAAGAAAAAAAAGTGAAAACAAATCTGTAATTTACTTTGGATTGAGGGCCCCTTTAAATAATCCTCTGGTTACTTACTATAGTCTGCCAGAGTCCTTTCATCCTGTAAGACTCTGCCCTGGTAGATCAGCCTCTGTTTGTCCACAGGGATACCCACAGAAGGTGCAATATGTTCCTTGAATTCTTTGACTGTCAACTGCAAAAAAAAGCAACAGCCATGCATCAGATTTCCACAGAGTCACCAAAAATGTGAATTCACACCGGGGTTGAAGGGATGATGATTTTACCTGAGCACCAACAGTGTAAGTTCTGCTTTGGGAGTCTAATGTCTTGACTGTCACCTCTATGTCTGCAGCTTGTTCCTCCATGGTGTTCCTGTGTCATAAAAGTAAGCATGGACACTGTTGGGCATGTAGGCCTAGATGATTCATTTGTATAACTATTGCTAATAATGTGACAGGTGTTTTACATTTTTTAGTCTTTTTTTCATGAAAAGATCAATTATCACATGTTAATTTATCTGAAAAGAATCACTGCTTATGCCAGTTTCTAAAAGATGATGGTTGTACATGTAAATTGTGTTTATTGTCTTAATTTACTTAGTTGACCAACAGAAAATTATTTTTCAATACAAATCTCCATCAGGGCAACCTATCCAGGAAAACGTCCAAAAGCTCAACAACTCCAGTTAAATAACAGCGATTTTTTTGCCTCTCTTATCTCTTTTTTATCACTGTAAACAGTCTGTCATTTGGCTGTAAACAAAGCTCATACAAAAAGAAGAAGTTATAAAACACAATTCTGAGACATGGTAACCAGCGATGGCAGCTTCACTACTCTCTGACATTTGACAGACTAAAGACAACTGAATCAAAACCAAACTTGGAAACACAACGTTAACTGACAGATCAAACTACACCGTAAAATTGTTGCTTCCCTAATATCAGTGATATTATCAGATGTTGCCGAATGATCGAGAAGTTAGCCATATGTTAACTTCGGTTAGCTAGGCCAAAGAGGTAAAAGAGAAAAATTATCACAGGCTGAGCAACATAAGCTGACAATAAACAGTGAAATTTGCTCGCTAGATACAGTTAGCATAATAACGTTACCGCAAAACTAGTTAACCTAACTGAGTTAACTGCTAAGCGGATTAACATTACGCCAGCTAACACCGAGATGAGTTAGCAGCATCTTTCTAGGCCAGTTAATGCTTCGGGTATTTAAACAATTTACCACATATTCATCAATATGAACAATTTTGTAGAACGACAACGTTATCGTTAAAACGTTAGCGTGCTACCGTTAGTTAGCGTTGGGTTACTAGCAAAGCGATTACCTGCCTGGAAACGAGACAGACCGAAGCTAGCTTTGACCAGCTAACAACTAAGGATGCTAAGCTAATGCTAAATAATAAATAAACGTTACAATTAGCTTGTCGTATCAGTGACAGTCAGATATTTTCATATAGACTTTAGTGTAATGTTTAAAGGTTACCTTGAGAGTCACACTATCTTCTCAATTTATCCAGTGTTTGCAGCTGTTTCTTATTCTCAAATAACATGCAAATGACTTCCTAGTAAGCCTCCGGTATTTGCCAGAAGCTACCGGGGTGCACGGATGTGACGTCAAGACGACACCGGAATCGCTGCACAGGGGGAAAGAAAAATGGCGAATCTCGTGGAGGCGACTACCGAACAGCAGTTTGAAGATATCCTAGCCAAAGCTGGAAAATGTCTGACCGTGGTGCATTTCCACGCGCCGTGGGCTCCTCAGTGCGGCCTCATGAACGACGTGATGGCCGAGCTGGCTAAAGAACACGCGCACACCACGTTTGTCAAGATCGAGGCGGAAGCGGTGTCAGAGGTGTCGCAGAAGTATGAGATCGCCGCTGTCCCCACTTTTATTTTCTTAAAAGGAGGGGAGAAGGTGGACCACCTGGACGGGGCCGACGCTCCGGAGCTGACTAAGAGGGTAAAGCGCCTGGCAGTCACCGGAAGTCCTGGTGGAGCCGCTGAAAGCAGCGCCACAGACCTGAACCAACGACTAAAGAAGCTGATCAACGCGGCCCCATGCATGCTCTTCATGAAGGGGTCCCCACAAGAACCCCGCTGTGGCTTCAGTCGGCAAATAGTGGCCCTGATGAAGGAGCACAACATCAGTTTCAGCAGCTTTGACATCCTTTCTGACGAGGAGGTCCGACAGGGGTTGAAGACGTACTCTAACTGGCCCACCTACCCTCAGCTGTATGCGAATGGAGAGCTGGTGGGAGGACTGGACATAGTGAAGGAGTTGGCTGAGTCTGGAGAGCTGGAGAACACCTGCCCCAAGGCTGTCACCTTGGAGCACCGTCTGAAGACCCTCATCAACCAGAGCCCAGTTATGCTGTTCATGAAGGGCAACAAGGAGGCTGCAAGATGTGGCTTTAGCAGGCAGACACTGGAGATTTTGAACAAGACGGGGTTGGATTATGACACCTTTGATATTCTGCAGGATGAAGAGGTTCGTCAGGGGCTCAAGACATATTCTAACTGGCCAACCTACCCCCAGCTCTATGTGAAAGGAGAGTTGATTGGAGGTTTAGACATACTCAAGGAGCTGAAGGAGAGTGGAGACCTGGTATCGACGCTGAAGGGAGAGTAAACAGAATGATCTGCCATGTCATGAGAGAGGAGGGAACAAGAAGCTACTGCACATGCTCAGATCGGCCCTGTGTCGCTGATGTAATGTTACACAGCAGACCAGTAAGCGAAAGCAACCAATTTATGAGGATAAATTAGATTAAATAATTATTTTCTTCAATATAAACAAACTATCGTAGCATTTGGACAGGTTCATGTTTTACTTTATGAAACTGCAGTTATCAATGGGAACTGACTTCTGGTTTAAATTCTGAGATTTCAGTTGTGTTACTTAAAATTTTATGCCTTTAGTTATTCTTTATAATACATATGAAATGTTGGAAGTGAAGTTAAGCGATCCAATCCCACACGACTCTGGAAACAGCTGGCTTTAGTTCATAATATCAGGTGTCTGCATCCTTTGGTCACATCTGTCCTTCCAACAGTCATGCCCTTCACACTTCAGAACTAGTTTAAACTTAGTGAACCATATTTTTGCAAACTGGTGCCGCCTCTGACTTTCCATGCCGTCCTGTCCAGCTCCCATCCACACTTTCTTCACCTGAGAGACAGAAAAACTCTATTTACTTACGAGCAGGAATCACTTTGGTTTACTTAGGCCTAACTCTATGTCGCACTTACTGATACTTTGTTCATCAACTGCAATTAAACAATTTAAGAAACTCAAGATTTGGTGTTTTGTTTTTGATGCTGCGTCCTATTAATTAGCTAACATGTGTGAATTAGAATTTAGTACAATTCACCCATTCAAACATTTGTGAATCATATTTAAAAATGAGAACACAATTACTTATGTCTAAGGGGGAGATTTGTTTAAAATTGCTTAGCTTCAGATGTGTTTTAAACCACAAATACAGCACATTCATACTTCTTGGCTGTAGATTAAACCGCCACAGGTAGTAAAAAGATTCTAGTACAACAAACTACAGCATCAAAAATTGAAGTGGAGTTAAATCAACAGCTCTGAGACAGAGTCCTGACAAAATTAATCGAAATATATGCACAAAGCTTGTAACTATTTGGAAGTCTTGTAGTTTTGTGCATAACAGTAGAGAAGAAGGCTGATCTGCTCACTTTATTTTAATAATACATAAATATAAAATAGTTTTAGTGGAGTGTGCAGAAACCAAAGGTAGTTCTACAGGTGGAGGAACAGATTGCAATGAAACTGCAACATGTGAACTTTGCTTTCAACAGATTTGGAAATACAAACATCTTCAAGTGTGATTCATTTGGATAAAATCCTTTCACCACTATGTGAAGATTGGATGGCACCTTTGACATCAGTCTGGATTTCTGGAGGGGCTCATCCAGGGGAAATGTATGCAGAAACAGGTTGTTGTTTGACGCCCCCTTGTGGCAGCATTAAAGAGTACAAGTATAACCTGACCTCAGCTAGAAATTTAGATCATGCATATGAAGAACAGTCAGTCACCCAGTTTGCTGAACAAAATAAAAGTACTCTGCAATTATTTTGAAAAATGATTAGTTATTTAAACAATGTTTAAGTAGAAATGTACTGTTTTCAAGTTCCACAGTGTTATATTTGTTCTTTTTTATCATTTCAGTGAACTGAGTATCCTTGGGTTTTAAACAAAACAAGTTATTTCACTCTTCTGCTTTTTGTTGTGTGTTATTGTGACAGTCATTTCTTTTATTCACTTCTTTGACATTTTATGAATCAAAAGATTAAATGACAGAAAATAATCAACATGTCGTAGAATCAGACATGATAGACAAGCACAAGTGTAATATGACAAAAAGTCAACATTTACTTCAAACAAATGGTTAATGATTTCTAGATGATGTGTGTTAAGGGAAAGTGTGTGTCACTTCAGTCAGGAAAAACCAAACTCAAACAAATTAGCAACGCTCTGTTTTTTTTAAGTAGGGATTTAAGGTTGTTGTGTATCAGTTTACTTGCCAATTGTAAAAACCTTCCATAGCTAAGTGTTATTTGTTGAGGTAGTTTAAAAGAAACCACCTCCTCTTACAGAAGGATGATGACTCAATTTGCTTATGAACAGAGTTTTTAAGTTTCTCCTTAAAGCAAATTCTGGATGATGTCTGCAAGAAAGAATGATTCGTTTTCCTGAATCTGAGTCTTCACATGAAAGGATAGAGACACTCCATGTTTAACCCAGTTTTAAAGATCAGGGGTATTGCAGCAGTACATGTTAATAATTTACCTACACCCACACTGTTTCGAAGAGATATGTCAGAGCATATCAGAAATTTGCCCTGCAAATTAACAGACATTTTAATCCGGTTCACTGTCAAGTGTTAGCTCTCAGTTTGCAGTAATGTTAAAGGAAATGTTCTCATATGTTCTCTCTTTATCTAGTTTATTGTATCAGGCCATTGTTCCCTGTCCATTCCTTGAGCTCCTGCCCGCAAATACTGTCGACCAGCAACAGGTGAGGAACAGTATTTTTTTCAAAATGCAAAATATACTTGCATACTATAATTCTACCACAGTGCCATGAAAACATTTCATACTTTTTCGTTTTTTAGACACTTTGTTTGAATAGTTTTCTTTGGAAACTGCATTTTATAACAAATTCTGTCATTTGTAACACACACACAGTTAAACTAATTCTCTTTTTACGATAAATTACATACTGCGGTACACTGCTGAAGCGTGTCTTGTGAATGACTAATGCACTGGGATTTCACAGCTACTGCAGACACACAGAGGTTTACCGAGATAAACCGAGATAAACAGAAGAGGCAGACACATTTTCCAACCCCGTTCTTTCCACAAGTGGTCTTCCTCGCGCAGTGTGGGCTCACATCTTGATAAAGCTCTTGTTTCTGTATCGTTGACACCACCCCACACTGCTTTGCCACCTCTGTCTCTTCATCTGTTTCAGTATCTGGGGAAATGGTATTTTAAAGCAGCAGTCAGTCACAGAGAGGCTGACATCCAGAAGTTCAAAGCAATCGACAACATTTTGTTCACCATGGAGAAGAAGACAGGCAACGACACACTGGTGCTGACTGGACATATGCGCATGTGAGGCAGCAAACACACACACAAATGGAAGTTTAAACAAGGAGAAATTAAAGAAAAGGATGTTCAAATGCTTCTAAACACACACTGTGTCTGAATCTTTTCTGACGTGGGTAATGATAATGAGGTTAAAGGATCATTCTTCCAAACTGCCGTGAGATGTAGCATGAATAATAAAATAAACAAAAACATGAAGCAATTCCTTTCTAATTTTGATTTCTGTGACATGACATCCCAGATGTGTGTGTAACCAATCAACTACAACTGTAGCTAATGAAGTAGAGCTAGTTTCCACTAATTTATATTGCATATTGTGGACAATATGGTCCAATGTTTCATAAACTTCAGGTTTGACCCCTGCTAAAAGTCATAAGACTGAGGAGTTTTGGTGTAACTGATCAACCCAGTCTCATCAAACTGCATAGAAATAACATGACTTTACACATTCAAGTTGTGTGCAGTGAAATTCATGTCACAAGGTCAAATTTTGCATGCTGGTGCTTTCCATGTACCCCCACACATCTTTTTTTGGGTTAAGCACTGTAGGCTTTGATAATTGTGTCATTTGTATGCAGATTGCAGCGGCTAAACTGGATTGAAAGAGGACAATCTAGTCAATGCTTTTAATGAAAAAAGTAATGTTACCTCTGAAACAGTCACTTAAATAAACCATCTATAGACATTACAAGTTGCCTCAAGTAGACGTAGTTTTTTTTTAGTTTATTCCTGAACAACACATTGTATTTAATATGTTAATGATTTCTTTTGTAGTTCAGTAACTAGTAAATTTACCTGACAAATACAGTGAAGATTTTTTTCCCCTTTGAACTGCTGAGAACCAGAAGTATATAAAAAGAGCTTTAGGAAAAGTACTACATTGCACAGGTCAAACAGGTCATGTAAAGTTGCATGTGGCACATTTTGTTGAACTGCAGCATTTTTATGACTTCGTGAGAAAAAACAGAAACAAGAAAACCCAAAACTGTAAGCTTGCACCAAAATTAGGGAAGTGGCATTTATAAGGTGTGAAAGGTGTGATTGTTAGTTTCAAAAATGAAAGTTTTGACGTCACGTTTTTCTTAATATGGAATTATTTAATGAAATAAAGAACTGCGAAGGACTAAATGTGTATTTTTTAAAAACTCTTTTTTTAAGAGGAGATTTCTGCATGACTCAGAACTGGACCTATCATATACGACCTGAAAGGGATGATTTGGAACTGGAAGGTAACTGCAATGCGATCTGCATTCACACGTCCTCAAAGCAACAGATACACACAGGAAACACTGACAGGTAAAAGCTTCTGAAGGCCAATTTTAGGTTTCTCAGAGATATTGCAGATGGAAATTTTGTGCAAGCGTTCACACCAAAAAAATCACAGGGATTCAGTAATTTTCCCAGAATTTTATTCTTAGCAGGGTGGGAAAACCCCTGAGTATTTCTGTTAGACCATCTGCGATGCTGAAGTTCACCACTGAAATGACTTTGGGTAGATCCCTGAATAAATTCATGACAACTTTTGAACATTTTAGTTGCATTCGTGACAAGCTTAACATACTCACAGAGCCTCATGCAAAACATTTAATAGTTTAAAGAAATTAGAAAATAAATCCACTGACATGACAAGACAATGATGAGATAAAGACTTTTAAAAATTACAGTTTCTATTGCAAAGTCTGTACAAAATGGGATTTCAACAGAAGGATACCAACAGGACAAAGAGAGAATAATTCATTAAGCAACAACAATAACAGCAAAACATATTGTGTTAATTAGTGAAATTTAGAGGCTTTGACTGTTTCTAGTCTTTGCATCAAGCTAAGGAAAATAGGTAACTCTGCCAAGAAGAAAATTTGTTTATTTTCCAAAATGCGGGCAGTGTCAGTCGATGCTTTAGTGCTTTTGTTGTTCAGAAACCAGCTGACCTACAGTTAGCCTGGAGCTGCTTTCTTTGCCCGTTGGTAATCCAGCCTTGACCATCACAGTCAGTTTCAAACACTTGGGGGAGTACACCGCAGCACGTTGACCTTATCTAGTGTCAGTTATGACGGTTGCTGCCTGGCTGCCGTGCTTGTGTTTTGCTGTTTCTAACCAGGGAAGACACATAGGAGGAACCAGCTTTGGAGTGGCAAATGGGCCAACTGCCCCCAGTGCATAATTTTTCAAGAGGTAGAACCACCTCTAAGCCAGACAGACTCAGAAGACTCCCTGCATCGATTCATGCTGTATGGTAAGCCATCAGTTCACCTCAAACAATACACTGCTAATATCAGCCCTCTCGTAAACTTTAACCAATTAAAGCATAACTTAAACATCCATAATAATCTGTGATTTGTACTGTTCAAAATATGCAGAGAACAGTAAATACAGAAGTAGTAAAATTGAGAAAAAAGGTTCCTCTCAGCTCACTTCTTCCCATCCTGCCAACCTCAAATGTTCCTGTGTTACAGATATCATTCTTTGTGACAGAAAGATTGTAGATGATTGCCTTCATTTTATGTCTGTTTATGTTGACTATAAACTTTCATAGCTAACAAAGTAGCTACATAAGACCAAAGAATGCAGATACCTGCCTTGCTTTTGGAAAGTCTTTGGGGGTAAATTTACCACACTTTATTATTCATTTAAACTAGTTTCTGCATTTGCTAGTGTCCATCTGCCCATCTTCAACAGTCTATTGAAATACATAAACCCATAGTCTAAAACATTGTTAAGGTCGTCCTGTGAATTTGACAGGAGTTAAAGCAGTCAGTGTTACTCTGCTTAGCTAGTGTCTTTGGCAGGAGCATCATGGTTGGCTCTGGCTACGTTTTCATTTTGTTAACAAACTGAATCACCAAGATGATGATTCATCGTTATGAAAACCACTTGAGTAGATCAGAAAATATTAGCTATGAGGCCTGTGACTTTTTCATTAGCCAGCTTTCATTTATTTAGCATTATTTAGCTACCTGCATAGATAGAGAATTATGATATGCTGCCTAGTTTCTCAATGTAACCTGTTTTTTATGCTGAAAAGTCGTATTTCAGTCTTATTTCAGTTGTTATGTAGGCTTAGTTAATGTTCTTTGCAGTGTAAGGCAAGTGTAAGTCAAAACAGCACTCTGAGGGCCCCGAAACCCCAAGCGTTTCAGGTTTACCTTTAACCTACTGAGCTACCGTTGACTCCAGCAACATCTGGGAAATCACTGAAGCAAAATCTTTGAGTTTTATTTGGCTACAAAGCATTCAGAGCATTAAGATCACAACAGACTTGGAGAATAGATGGAAACCAAACCTTCAATCGGAGGAAACTATTTTAACAGTTATTCCTAAACACTTCATTTAATGTAAATTTTTGTCGGAAATCAAACATTTTTTCCTATTTTTCTTTCACTATAGCGCGCCACAGTGACGTCGAGGCTGAAGTGGTGAAAACATTTCTGAAAAACGCAGCTTGTAATAACATGTTGGCCAGTGTCACACCGCCCCAGGAGAAAGGTTTGTCATTCAGGCTATTTCACTTTCTTTGAAAAGACAATGCTTCGAAATCTTTCAATGTTCCTCATTGAATTTAACAATTATATCTGCATTTACAGAGTTCTGCACCTTAATGTAACCACTGAGGTAGGCACAAATATTACATTTTACTTCTATTGTTATTTTACTTATTTTATATTTAATTTGTTCCGTCCTTGCTGACTGAAACTGCAGTCTCATTGTTTCTTACACAATTTCTTACAGGATGTTGCGAGAGCCATGGACGTCCTGGATGGAAATTAGCTTTCATCATGCTCGCCTCGTGTTACCATTAAAGAAATAAAGCCGTTTTATCTCAGGAAATGTGTTATTTTATTCACCTTTTACAATAGACTGAGAATGAGTGACAACTTTTTTCCTTAAAATCAAAATACAAAAGAAAAACATGGTCTTATAGTGTCTAAAATGCTGTGATGAAAAATTGAAACCAGACATGGTGCTGTTTTGAACCTTGAACATCATCCACCTATTATCCTTGCAACTTTCAGTCCAAATAACCAGAGGCACAATACCTTGAGATGAGAAAAGAGAAACCTTTGTGGGGGAGGAACCACCCACAACAAACCAGCAAAATCCCGGGGAAATCCCAAGGTGGCACTGAACAGAAATACCTGTTCACATAACTTGAATGTACGCAGTGCGATTTTGTTCTGGGTAACAACGATTCCAAAAAGAAATTTGAAAAAAGTAAAATTAGTAACATGCAAGATCAGTCTCACTTACATTTTTGCTACCCTATGTTGTAGTTTTACACAGTTTTTTTAAGCTGTTATCAACACTGAGTTTCTGGTTCATTTTCCCAGATTACTGACTTTCAGGAAGTGAAGGATATTGTGTTTCTAAGACAAGCAACAATTTATTAAACTCTCTTTAAACAACCATGACCACATCCGTTTATTCAAAATAAACAGGTGGAGAACGATGGAAGCAACAATTTGTTTGTGTCTGTTGCTGTTTTGATCACAGCAACAGATATTTAACAGTCATTTCCACCTTCCTAGCACTTTACTTGATGACAAACAAAACAAAGCATTTCTGCTAAATCAATGTTCTGCTCTGTTTCTTTACCACTGAGCTGGCCACAGGTACAGTGACACATCCCAACTTCTAAGACCTGACTTCCTCAAATGTATTTAATAAACAAAGCACAGTCACCTAGTAACGTAGAGACTTGTCTGGTTGATGAAAATGCTTGTGGAGATGAAAAGAGAAGTTGGAATCCTTCCAAAGACTCAGACTCTCATCTGTTGTTTGATATGATGTGACGTGGCACCGAGGTTTGTATGATTGGCACTACTAGCACTGCTACTGCTTGGAACAAGTCTGCGTATAAAGTGTTTTTCGTTTTGTTTTGTTTTTTCTAAAAAACTATAATTTTCTCATTAAAATCTTAAAAAGGTCATCTACTGTTTCAAACTCGTTAAAAATTCCAGTATCTATTAATATGCATATTTGTTTCCCTGTTGGGCACAAGATGTCTCCTTTTCACCGTTAAGTCCATTTTCAGTGCGCTGGTGGCCTCAAGTTTTCACACTGAGACCGCTTTCACACCTGCCTCGACTAGTCCGGACTTTCAGACTTTTCAATCTGATCCACACTAAAACAGCAGGTGTGAAACCTTCCAGGGGTCCATGGTCCCAGCCAAACGGCGGAACTTTGGTCTGTGTAAAACAGGTGGTCTCAGTCCAGATTAAACTGAGCCATGGTTCAGTTCGTATTCAGTGTGAAAGCAAAGGTCTGGACCTTCAGACCTTCATACCAATGCCAGGAAGTGACAGCAGGCTACCCCGAAACTGGAAACTAAGTAATTGTTACCAAAACAAAAAATGAGCTGAGGAACTACATGGAGGGAAGAGACCAAATGTCTTGACATTTGCTCCAAAGACTTTATTAAGGGCAGAAAAAAAAAAACTAAAGAAGCTACCATCAAGCTACAAAACAAGGCATTTTCAACACGCTGACATCAGACGCCTGCCAACGAACCAATCAATGTAAAGTATAGACACAAAACTCACATACTTGATGACAATATGACGCAAGTTTGTCATTTAAAGTTCGGTAGTCTGTTTACACAATTGCAGTGTGAAACCGAACCAGTGTAACAAAAACATGAACCTTGGTTCAGATCTTGGTCCGGACTTTCAAGAGTGAAAGCGCCTTAAATAAATTACAAATTGGACTGGGATTAACTTTCAAAAAATTCTGCTCATAGGCCTGCCTCTTGAAATCAGATTTCAAGTAAGCGCAGAGAAACTTTCCATGTTTCTGCACAATGCATGTCATCCAAATGTAGGAAGAAGGAGACATATTTGAGTTGCAGGGGAAAATATACTTACCTAGCAAAAAATAAAGTATTAAAAAATGGCCCATGTGAGTGACATAGTTTAGTTCAAAATTTAGTGGTAATGTCATTCAAAAGGGTCACCAGACAAATCTGAAGGGTTGTTTCATCAATTCAGCGATGTAAGAAAAAAGGAGAAAAAGAGTTCTGCTTTGCAAAGTTTTATTATTTATCGTTTTTTGTCTCTTCTCTGCTCTTTGCCTCGGAGAGTAATTTACCTGAAACTATGTAAGAAGTTCAGACAGGGAAATCTCTCGGGTGGAACTGTGAACAAATCACTGACATTTGAAACTTGACAAGCAACCCCAAGTAGACACTGCCTTATTGTAATGGGTTACCAGCCGAAAAATAAAGACAGAAACCCATCTTTCTATGTTTGAACAATAATTTGACTTGAGGCCCTCAATCAGCTTATTAAAAGTGATGGGTTGCTACATGTCCACAAAGCTTTATGACAGTCTTTTGGCTAATATCATGATGGGGAGAGGCTCTGTATTTATGTTCTCTGTGCTCTTCTCACGGGTTAATGTTGACGGACTCAGGTGGAAAACATGATGTGACATACTTTCTTAAATTAACACGAATTAGCAAACTTTTTGAATCTAATAACTGTTGTGTGGTTGTATCCTTACTTTGTTCGGCCACATCAATCAAATATGATCAAATTACAACCATACAGTACCAATAAAGCCAATAAGGTGAGTTTTTCTCTGTTAACTCATAAATTATCATAGTATACTGTATAAAGACTCCTTTGGTTTCAAAACTAAACTTAACTGTTGCCCTTTAATCATAAATACTGAACATTTAGGGAAATACTAATGATGTGAAACTGAGGTTTGGCTTGAAGTTCTGTTTGTGGTTTTTACAATGAAGGGCTTGCTTGTATCAGCACTGTCTTGAAAAACAAGACTTTTCCTTCAAACAAACATGTCTGTGATCAGAACTGTGGGACTCAGCAGAGACACATAATGTTATACAGGGGAACAGTGTTACTTCTGTATTACGACTTATTACCTTTAACTAAAGAAAAACCTGGTGTTATGGCTGATTCTTAGGACACGTAGTTCTTTGTACCAGACCACAGTGACCTCACAGGGTATTCACTTCGTGTTATGTCTTATCTTCAAATCAAAGCTTCTATCAGCATTTATTCATATGCACTGACCTATCGAACCTAGTGGGAATTCATGTGGATTTGAAGAGAGGAACTTGTTTGTGTTCTTTTATTTAGCAGTTAAGTATTACAGGTAAGATACATGGAAGACTAATGTTTGTTCCCTTTGTTTGTTTAGAGTCGGGGCAGCACCTACGCGCCCACATCCAGCTGAACTGTTTTTTTGTAAGTATGTAGGTGTTTATGTGAGCATGTATGTGAGTCGATGTGTTTTTTTTTTTTTGGTGTGTGTGTGTGATAAGAGATAAAGTAAGAGAAAGTTAGTGACATTTCAATAATCCAAGAGAACTCAAGAGTGTCTAGTCGGGGATGCCCCATGGAACTTGAAACCAAACACAGAGAAGTGAACAGGAAATTGACCCTCATTCCTGTCTCACACTGCATTCTTCAAAAAGCAACTGCAACTTTCACTCCTGTTCTCACCGAGATTTCTCATCTTCATTTCTACATTTTCATTTCTCGTTTCTTCTTGACTTTTACCTTCCTCTCTCCTCTCCTCTTTTTATTTCCCTTTCTTCTCATCCCATCTTGCTTGTTCTGCTATCTCGTAGTAAGACTGGTCACTCTTAACTCTGTGTTGCAACCTCTCACAGGATGTGGGTTGATGTAAAAGCGCAAGGCAGCTTTCTCAATGCAACTTGTTCCACTCAACAGCATAGGTTCACAGGTTTTCAAGCTTTTCCAAAAATAGTGGTGACGTGTCCTTGTGTACATGATAACAGTTTATGTCGCACAAAAATTACAGGTAAATTAATTTTCCAATTATGCAGCACTGAAAGAATAAATCACAAATTTCACCACTTGCCACCACTTTCACCACTTAATTAAAACATTTGTTTTACA
>JAPZDY010000025.1:5168735-5183902 GCA_029783645.1 Ctenochaetus hawaiiensis
TACATTACCGCGTTACAGCAAAAAGCAATGCATTACAGTAATCACATTACTTTTGTAAAGCATTACTCCCAACACTGCACATGACACATATTTGAATGCAGCCCAGAAGTTGACTCAATATCTCAGAATCTGTTACAAACTAATTACTGTAAAAGTGAGTCAACCGCTTTGTTACCAATACTTCATTTAAAGGATTAATCTTATTTTATGTGAAGAGGCAAACATTCCATTTCAGTGAGGCTTTCCCTTGTCTTCACCTTATCAGTGTACACACAATCGAGCAACTTTAAGATCAGGATTTTAGAGATAAGGACTAGCATGACATCACCTCCAACAGGTGTCTTAGACTGCTGATTTCCTCATACATTTCCTACAACACTTGCTCCTTTGTTCTCTTGTAGCTTTGTAGTTCTGTTGGAATTGTTTGTCAGCCTTGTCATTTCTGTCGGCTTCTGCGCCTGGGCTCTGATGACATTTTGAGTTTCTCAGAGAAACAAAAAATGTTCTTGTCAATGTCTAGGAATAAATTTGCCTGTGGTTTAACTCTGGTTCAAAAAAGGGGAAAAACGTAATCACTAAAAGGTGTTAGACATGTTACATTATAAGATAAGGAAAGGAGATTCTTATGTAAACGTGCAGGAAAGTAAGAAAACAATGGCATGTCATCTGTATGTTATAACACACATAACACACAAACAAAGACACAGTTTGATTCATTGTAAAGTAGTGTTGGATCATGAAATTTGTTCATTTCACTGTTAAACAGCCACCATTGATAAAAATCTCTGACTGTCTCAGGTAGAAATGCTCACAGACAAGGTAATGTTTCAAAGTTTAGTTCATGTTACATTCAGTCACACTTGTTAACCTTCTTCCTCACTCTCCGAGCGGTGTCGCCCCGAAAGTTAGCAACAAGAGATGAAAGAAACAAACCATTACCTTGTATTAAATTACACATTTCTCTGAGTTTGAACATTATCATGTAAGTTCACAAATCAACAAATATATATAACACAGACGTAGTTGTTTTTTAAACATTTTATTGTGGAAATGCTATGTATTATAAGTTAAAGAGTTTGTAAATGCAGGGGGTCTTTGGGATGTCAAATAACCACATTACTTTTGTAGATATAGTATGTTTATTTTATATAGTGTTTATTTCTGTGTTAACTTTAAGCATTTACCAGACTTCTTTTATTCTTACACAGTAAAAGTGTAAAATACCCCCAAATTTTTTTTCTTTACATACAACACTTTTTTCTTACAGCAAAACGAAACATACTTTTAAGAAGACGGACATGTTGTACATATGCAGTGACTGAGGTTAATAATAACAATAATAACAACAACAGGGAAAAAACCATCTATTGCCACTTCCTCTGTCTTGTCAATGACAAAATTCTCAAATGTCAATCTCCTGACTTTAAGTCACGTTGATGGGATGTACTTCCTGTTTTCCAGAGGATTTTTATCAAAATATAATGTTTTGGTCTGTTTAACTGTGTCTCTGGTCACATGTGCTCATGTTGAATGTACTGTTGATCATGTGATGGTGTTAAACACCTGCAATAACTGACTGCTAGCGTTGAGGGACAAAGTTTTCAAAGAGTGAACGACTTTTCTGTTTCACTGTCAGGGTTTTTTTGTCAGTTTTTGGTATAAAAAGAGGAAGAAGAAAAAGTTTGACTCATTAAAGCCAATGCATTATATGCACAAATAAACTGTGTTGTTGTTTTGCTGTAACAAAGTGTGACCATAACGATCAACAGGGCAGGGCAAGTGTGGGAGGAATTGCCTAACAAACATTAAATCATGCAGAAATTGATGCCCTCAAGATAAGAGAGGTGGACCTGGGACTAGAATGTTAAATTTGAATCCCCAGCAAGAAGAAAAATCTGAAAATAATACTTTCTGTCTCTCTCAAAAAAGAACAGCTGAGGGGCCTTTTCGTAAGGTACTTCACCAACTTCTGCTAAAGAGGCAAACAGAAGATGTGAAACTGAGGAAAACTCTGCAGGCTCTGCAAGTCCTCAAAGGTCAAAGGGAGTAATCTTTACTCAAACAGTACTGCGTCTTAGTCACACTATGAACTTTTCTTAGTCACAGTCATCCATCTCTCCAATTTCTGACTGTTTCTGTCTAACACGGCCTGGACATATTTTATTTAATGTGAAATCCAAGATGACCTACAATGATGGGTATCAAGTTTCTGTTTGTTTCTCACAAGTGCTGTTCTATCTTAAAGCTGCTCTGATCAATAATTTTATCTGAACAATGGATGGATTGACTTGTAAAAGCTGTCACTGTATGTGACAGTCTCAGAGAACCACATGCTGCAGTTTCCATTCACTCTATGAAGCCTTTTAACATCTTCTATTTTTTTTATTTCAATTGTTCATCATGTGAAAAAAATGCAGCTTCTATAGATCTAATGCCACTATACATATCATATATATCTATATATATTATAAATATATGTGTCTGTGCCCCAAATGCTTACTAAAAAAAATAATCAATTTTAAAATCTTACAACACTGTGGTGAAGGCTTGGTTAGGTTTTGGCACAAAAACACTTTGGTAAAGTTTGGGACACATTGTGGTTTGGGTAAAATTACTACTTAAGCAAGGTTAAGGAACAATCATTGTCGTGGTAACAAAAATAAACACATGGTTAAGGTTATGGAAAAATCACCTTAAATGTGAGCATTTGTCATTTTGAGGCATCTGCTGTTTTCTGACAGGACTTTCTTTCAGCTATTAACTTTACTGATTTGACTATTTCCTTCAGCCTTGTTTCCAGCTGCTGCAGGCAGCTGTTTTTTTACCAGGAAACCTCTGATAAACCCACTTCACGCTATCTGGGCAGCATCAAAGAGACAGGTTCAATGAAATGCTGTGGCAAAAGGGGAAGGTCAATATTTGTAACTACATTCAGAATAATAACTGGTGCGTATAGAATTTCCATTTATCAGTTTTTGAAATAGGCAACTTGTTACGTGTTACAGTTCTATTACCACAGAATTTTTCCTACAGATGTGTGACACACTGCAAAGGACTTACACCGGTTCACATCTGGAGGACAAGATAAAAAAATCAGAACTAGAATTTGCCTTTTGTTTTCTATCAGCTCTCTCAAAAAGTCATTTCCTCTTGTTACTTATGTCTATCAGAGATCACCTTGGTCACCAAATTCAAGATTTGTGCACATTGGTACACAACCAAAAACGCTCCGCAGGGCAAGACGATCGAAGAAGTTGTAAACAAGGCAACAGATTAACAGAATTATCTTCAGTGCTTTATATGCAAGTGAAGCTGAGACTGAAATGTTGTTGTTTAGCCCTCATTATACCGAAAAACTGTGCATGCAGAACTACAGCAAGCACTGCAGGTGGAATACGAAGCAGAAGATCAGTCCGTCACAGATGTCAGCTGCAGATCTGTGGTTTACAGCCTGGATATAGCCTGACAATGCACCTCAGTCAAACTACCTGTTTTTTTAATATCTTTATAATTGTCTCACTACCAGAAATTTGATTTTTTCCCTGTCAAACTGTTTCATGTTCTCTTACCAAAAAAATTAATTGTTTCCTGATAAAAATTATTGCCAAAAAAAGGAAGACCAAAGCTGTAAAAACTAGAATTATCTTGTAAAAAAACACAGAATCTCTTCTGCTTTTTATTTAAGGGCAGTACAAATGCTGTGAAGTCCTTAAAATGTAAATGTATTCATCCAAGATACTAAGTGCATTTTAACTGGCATACTGATCTTAAATTAAACTGCACCACTGAAGCTTCGTAACACTACCAGCTTTAACAGCCAATTAATCTCCAAGGACTGCATGTGCTGGCTTCTTCAGGCTACTCTGTTTTTGTTTTGGATGGCCATCAAACACACAGAACTTTTAAAGCATATTTTCCACGTACTAACACATGTGCTTGAATTGTGCACAGCAACTCTCTAATCTCCCTCCTTATTTCTCAAAGGAGTTTGCTCCCATTAAACTCAGCACATTTTTTCCTATCTCTTACCGTTAAGCTCTAAACATGCCCCCTACTTTAAGAATCAGCTTATTTTATGGTTGTGGCTAAAGCATAATGGAAAATCTTTGATTCAGTTCCCTTTTCAACAATTGTTTCTCTCTTTCAAAACTTTTGAGAAAATAAGACACCCTGGATAACTTTCTTTTTTGGTCTTCAGTTCGTTAGATGTTAATTTTCCATAACTGGAAAAAATAACAAGGAACCTGCAACTGAAATTACTTGAGTATTGAAAGTACAGTGTCGGAGGACAGCAATTAAGAGAAACAATTTGACAAGAAATGGGACTTCAGGGGAGCCGCAAAAATCCCCCAGCATCTATTGTATTCAGACCCTGACACAATTAAGAAAAACCCTCATTTCTGATGAATCTCTTTATCTAATCTAGTTGCTTTTACATACAATCCTGATAGACAGAAGGTGAACAAGGAGGTAAAACACCTAATAGGTAGAGTGTCAATTCTATGAGACATTTCTAGGGTTTGTAGGCCACCAGACTATACAGTCTAGTAGCAACGGAAGCCACCTTGCATTTGTGGTTAAACCTCACTTTGGCCCAGTTTCTTCCCTTACATATCAAGAGCTCCCTCTGAGCCCACACAGGGCAAAACTGAAGAAGGGATGATGAGACAGAAAACCAAACCCTGTGATGTGGATTTTTTTGTTTCTTCAAAAACTGGCACCTGTGATTGTGTCACCAGACAAATCTAAAAATAAAGGTCATGGCATAAATGTGGCATCTTCTTTGTATGTAACAGCTTCCTTCCTTCCTTCATTTCCTCCCTCCTTGGCCTTACACCCTCCGTCCATCCTCTCCTTCCTGCCCTGAGGTAATCTTTATCTGCACTGTGGCTGAGCTCTGCTGCGTGATGACCACACAACCCTGGGATTTCATGATGCAATCCATGAGCAAAATCAGCAAAGAACAAAGGAGGGCTTTTTCAAAGTGTTCCAGATATCGCGAGGGAAATATGTCACCATAGGAGGGGACGGATAATGATTCAGTCACGCAGGGAAAGGAAAAGGGCACCCAGATATGAGGGCTCGAACTGTGGAGTTTCAGTTTCTGCCTCCATGAAAAGAGTTTTTTGTCTTCCAGAGGAGTCCAGTGGGAGTTTGTCAGCTACATATTACAGATGACCTCTGACCAGGAAAACATTTGTTTTTTGTGCCAATTTGAAATGATTAACAGATTTTTCCATCTAATAACAAAAAATACAGTATAAAATGTAACACATTCAAACATACATTAGGACTTTGTTGTGTTTTTTCTGTCACTTTTTTATTCATAATAATTTAGTATATTATACTAAAGGAAGTGTGGTAGAAATATTCTTGGTGTCTTGAATTAATGTCAGTTTTGTTTTTTGATTAATCCAAATTCAGACATGCTAGAGTCCTTGATGTTTGCAAGGAAGAGAATCCGTTTCTTCTTTTTTTTTACCTCAGAGAAATGCCAGTTTGACTAGTTCAAACCATTGATGAGACTAACAGTTTTTGTTCTGTTTTGGTTTTTAATCACAGTTTCAGGTCATTGCTTTTTTTTAAAGCAACCACTTGAACATGAGAGAACTACAAAACATCTCCAGAAGCATCATTATTGGTATGTTTTGGGTCCCAGTAGTTTTTGAGTGCAGTACCACTGTCCTGAAAGATAATCCGTCTGTGCTAAATAAAAACAAAACTCGACCGCGTCCTAACCATGTTCTGTCCTTAAAGCTTCAGTCCTGAAGTAAACATGCGTTCACTGACATTTTTTGGCAGCAAGTTTGTACAAGCCTTACACACAACTCAGAGCAGCTGCATGCCAAGCCGACTCAACCTGAACCAAAGACATTGTACGGGAAACACCTGGCTGTTAAATGCCGCTGTTTAAAACTCTGCTGTCAGTTGTCATCTCTGCTGACACAGCAAAGCATCAAAGAGGTGCCATGATAAAAGACACATAACTTAGCAAGACAGGTAATGTTACTTACTACTCCAACAGCAAGAAGTCCACCTGGGCTCTGTCCCACAGCCTTTTATTTTCAACGACTGAAGCTCAGTCCGACATTAACGTTACTCCTGTCCCGGCCGTTGACTCTTTCACTCCCTTCTGTCTCCTCTCCATCAATGTCCTCTGTGATTTCGCCTCTTTCGTGGTGTCGACAAAAACATCTAGTCAGGCTTCTCATTTTACTCTTGTCCCAACTTCTTTTTCATTTTTTCTTTCTTTCTTCTCCTCCAGCGGCCTCCTGACTTTCTTCGCCTGTCATCATGTCCATCGAGGCAGCTGCGTTCCCGCCGATTCGGCCCCTCGCGAGCAGCTAACGTTAGCAGCACGGCTAACATGGCTAACTAGCGTTAGCTGCTATGGTTGGCAGTTACAGGTTACTTCAGGAAACTTCGTAAATCACACAGACTTGAAAGCAGAACAACTAGTTAGCGATAATAAGAAAATAAAATATGATCAATTTTTACTAAAATCGGTTATAGAAATTTATTTGAGAGACTTAGAACAGTCTAAAAAAGGGCTTTCTAGCCATTTATTCAAGTTAGCTAGTGCAGTAACCTTAACTGATGAGGTGGAGTGACTGACACAAATGCACCATTACCCTTTTAAAAGTCAATGTACAGTTTAAGAACTGATTTTGAAGCTGTTAATCTAAGGCGAAATAATTACGTAATTTTGCTCTAAAATAGTTCTCCCCCTTGTTAATAGTCTAAGTAACCATGTATAACTGGCCTTTGGGATGTATAAGCCCCAAAGGGTAAAAATAATTTCCTATGGTCAGGAAATGTGGGAATGAACGAGCATTTATGTGCCCACACAATCTTCCGACGCTGCTGCTGGCTACAGACTTGTTTATTTCTAATTTAAGGTGTGATGAAAAGGCAAATTAAATTTTCCAACCGAACTCCCTCCATCGTCGGGGATCTGATGTGTGTTATGTTACACGTATAAACTGCCGGGCCGCCTGCTGATATAATTATTTTTTCCATTTCCATTTTACTTGATATCTAAAGTATTTGCGGATCTTAGTAGTTATATTGAAAGAAAAAAAGGTGGGAATTTAGCTCGTGTGTGAGCTTCCTGTACAGTATGAGGTAGCCGGATATCATTTTGTGATTCTACTTATGAATAATCGAGAGGAGGTGGGTGAGAGAGCAGGAGGAAGTGCAAACAACAAATATATATATATATATAAAAATGTTGTTTGTGTGTCATGTGGGTGCATATGATGGTGGTGACGGTGTTGCCCTGTTACATCTTGCGGTCGGATTATGTTTGCATGATGGAATGAAACAATCAAGGGAAGGCACGGAGACACAATTTCAAAACTGATATGACACGCACTGTACTCACACGCAAACTCCCACAAACTCCCACACACGCGCGCGCACGCCGTACACACGCGCGCGCACGCACACGCACTTGAAACTACAGTTGCAGCGCATGAGCCCAGTTTTCCAAGGCACACACAACCACGCTTCATTTAAAGCCACCGTGTGCCCTGAACAGACAAACAGAGCTGTTAACAAAAGGAAAGTGAATGAGAAAGAGATTCATGGATGTTACTTATGAAAGCGCCGCCAAAGGAGAACAAAGAGTGCTGGATATGTCAGGCATGCGTGATAAAACAAAACAAAAAAAGTCCACAGAAAATGTCAGGTGAGAAAGTGGAAGAGGGAGACCGAGAAGCAGACAGTGGCCAGAAAGGAGAAGAGTGAAAACCAGTTTGCGGAGTGGTTCAACTGAGTTGCATCACCTTCCAGTTCTGAAACGGAAAGGGGGGAGCTGCCAAGTTTCACTTTAGCACTTTTCTCTTTTGAGACTGAAGTAGTTTTCAAAACTAATTTGCGTTTTTCGTGTTACCATGTCATAGGGAAAAGGAAAAAAAAAAACACCCTCCAAAATCTAGAGCATGGCTCCCATGAGGCTTTTCAGCATATTAAATAGCCTTCAGTGTTTTAACCTAATAATACATTTTGACATTATATAATTTTTTTTTTTATTTTTTGCAGTCATATTTCCAGTGAAAATAAGATCTCACTTCATTGGCAAGACTTAATGAAATGTTATGTCTCTGCTTGTCACCTTTGTAAAACAGATGACTATCAGTGAGTTTACAGTTCAGGTTTCAGGCAACGATGCTGAACCTCAGCTGAACTGTGAAGATTAAAATACTGGAAACAATTAAACTCCACTTAAACTCTTTCATTGAACACATTAAAAAATACAGTTTTTACTAGTTATCAACAGACGCGTATCTTTGGTTACCTTTTAACATTTTCTGAGGGGAATTTTCGTATAATTGGAATACCCAAACAAAACCCTAAAAAACAAGAACTATGAGGTCAAAATGCGCACATGAGGTTTTGTTGACATTCTGTATATCTATATATATATATATAGGACGTCCAAAAAAATATTCAATTTACGTCAGTATTTAGGTTTTCAGTAGCGCTTGGCAGTTTTGAAAAAGCTTTAAGCTGCTGATCTGTGATCAGGTGGTCATGAACAGGTTAACTTCTCCTGTTGACACCCACAAATGGAAACTGGTGTTTTAATAGTTAATAATCGATTATATAGCCTAAGACAGCTGTGATAACACAAAAAGAAGAAGCTATAACTTTTAACAAACACTTATACACTTAAAATTAGTTTACATCTGTTAACAACTACATTTTAGTGTGCTCTAATCAGTTATTCAACATTTAAAATGTGCTTAAAGTGCTTAACAAGGGCGGTTAAAGTCATTTGTTACCAAAATAGCCACTTAAACAGGTGGATTGTTTACAAATTTTTGTGGTATTTTTAAAAACATCTGGACAATGTGACCAAAAAATGTTGGTGAGCAGCGGATTTATGTGTAAGGCTCAGCAGTTACAGCCTGAGCTTACATTCTGTGGTTGGCTCAAGTCAGTAATGAGCTCAATATGTGTTTATGTGTTTATGACATTGTGCCCGTCTCAGTGTGTGTGCACATTACTTTTTCTTTTTTAATGTGCGCATAAATGTCTGTTTGTGTGTTACAACACTGTGTAATTTTTCGAAACCCAGAAGTGGTAACCGACCACTTTCCCATCCTGAAACCGCGACTCCCGTCGGGTTCCTCTCTCGGGTGAAAATCCACTAAAATTCTGTGACTTCTCTTTCCCTCCTGGCTCTTTTCTCTCCATAGCCCAGGTTTGCAGTGCTGCTGCCTCCTGCACTGTCTCCGCTTTCAGAGTGACATCACTGGAGTTTCCCTTCTGCAGAAGCAGCTGCCACTGCATAAATACTACAAGCTCTGTGGCAGAAGTTCATTCTAACACAACAGCAACTCGTAGAGAGAAGCATCGCCGCAGAGCACTGGAGGCGCCTGAGGACACAGAACAAAAAATAAAAAAGCATCCAGCCAAGTGCTCAGTTGGTAAATATTTCTAAACAGCAGGCAGTGAAGACTCAGACCGGAGTTGTGCACAGCATGGTGGCATACACAACCACACCAGGAGACATGGAGATGGGTCTTGAGGACAAGACAGTTGTTTTTGTAGAGAAGAAGTCATCCACAAGTTCTGTATGGAAGGTGATGGGGGTCCTTCTCCTTGTGGCCCTTTGTCTCGGAGGCATCCTGCTGTTTGCTTGGTACTGGAACGGAAGGCCAGAAATTATGGTAAGGAGCACTTTTGATGAGAAATCTTTAACACCTCGTGTTTTAAAACAAAAAGGGGAGTTTATTTTTAAGTCTCTAATCCGTTTTTTTCTTCTCTGTACAGGAGAAATCTGGCCAAACTGAAGCACTTGTCGAGAAAAACACTGATGAGAAAACAGGTGAATATTTGCATTGGTTCTCATCTGCTAAAGACGCTGAGGGGCTTTTCTGAGATATATTTAAGTCTATGTGGTTTTCATTGTTGAGACAAGCTCACATTTATCTTCCTCTCTGCAGATCCGCACTACACGCTGAGGCGCATCAGCAGCAAAGCCAAAGCAGCCATCCACTTAGAAGGTGAGTCATCTTACCTTGATTTGATGCTCAGCAAACAATGGGCTCATGATCTCAGCTTTCAAAGGAGCCTTTCAGACTCTTTCTTCTACTTGTGTGATTTTCCAGTTGCGGCTTCTGTTTGAGAATCGTGTTAGTCAGGAGCACTATGGGAAAGTTGTTGCATGAGTTACTCATTGGCATGAGGCAATCTGTCATTCCACTTTCCTGATAACAAAGCTGTTCATTATCCGCCACTGTGTTGACACCTTGTGGAAAGAGGAACCGGAGTGTTTCAAAGCTGTCTTCTCCTCGTTGTTTTTCCAGGAAGCTACGACGAAAGAAAGAGTGTGACGGGTCAGCTGGAGTGGAAGAACGGTCAAGGCCAGGCGTTCGCTCAGGGCGGCTTCAAACTGGTGGACAACCAGATCATCATCCCGAAAACTGGCCTCTACTTCGTCTACAGCCAGGCGTCCTTCAGAGTCTCCTGCAGCGACGCCGACGAGGAGGGAGCCGGAAAGCACCACACGCCCCTCAGCCACAGGATCCTGCGCTACTCAGACTCCATAGGCAGCGACGCCTCTTTGATGAGCGCGGTGAGGTCGGCGTGCCAAAACACGGCTCAGGAGGACAGCTATGGAGTCGGTCAGGGCTGGTACAACACCATCTACCTGGGCGCGGTGTTCCAGCTGAACAGAGGCGACAGGCTGTGGACGGAAACCAATCAGCCCACAGAGCTGGAGACCGACGAGGGCAAGACTTTCTTTGGCGTATTTGCACTTTGAAATGACTCTCTGCTGTGCTGTTAACAGAGACGGTACGGAGCTCTGCACAGCGTCATAGGTGTTTTTTTTTTTTAAAGATAATGTGTTTCATTTTTTAAAATTCATCTTCTTGGTGATGGTAGAAAAATACAAATCTCAATGGAGATAAAGCTTGTAGCCGAACAGGTGGTTTAAAAAAATCGTATAAACTGTAACAGTTTGCAACATTATTTCTATTTGAGGCACTTTTTTTATTATTATTATTATTATTATTATTTATTTTGACCTGAGATTGTAGTCGACTAGACTTTCTCTGCTGTATCACGGGATGACACAGCTCTTCTCTGGAGGGTTTAGCTTCAAAGATCATGAGAATTATGTACAGATCTATTATCTACTTTATTGTTATTGCAGCCTTTATGTATTTATTTGTATTTATTACTATTTAAATTGTTGGAATTATGTGTTAAAGAGGATATTTAACTACTTTATGTGCACATAAACTTGATTAAAAATGCAAGAAAACTCACAGAACCTGTTGTGTCACTACAAAGGATGAACTCATTTCTTGGCAAACAGCTCCAGACGGCCAGGACTGAAGTTTACAGAGACACACACACACAATCCCACACACACAAACACACACTGCAGTGGGTTTGGTCTATTATTTGGCAAAAGTTGCTGTGAAATTCCTCCACAGCCAGCAAATACTTCCTTTGTTAGCTCAGACAAGACGAGGGGAATTTCCTAGTTTTTGTCTTGCCGAGTGCTGTGTCAGGTGGAGGCCCACAGAAGCCTCAGCCCAGAGCGGGTTTTCCCCAACGACACCCCCTCACACACACACACCCAATCTCCCCCACACACACACACAAACACACACACACACACACACACACACACCTTACAACTTCCCTCCTCCTCCACACCACCAACCCCTGCACTCTATTACCACATACCTCATCTTCAGTCAGCCGGAAAGAGACATGACATGGGAGGAAGTGTGTCAGTGTGTGTGTTTGTGTGACTACACTTTCTATGTGATTGTACGTGTGTGTATTGTGGGATCATGGGACTGCAGCACAGCTGGTTTTTTACACATTGTCATAATCTAAAAACACACATCATATAAACAACGGATGTAATTGGGAGCAATTTGTCTATAATTTCTTTTTATCTACTAACATCCACTTATTGTCTCACTAACGAGGTTCCCACTGGCCCTCGCAGCTGGCCACTGTCCAAAAATAAACCACTTCCCACTTTCGTCTAATGATCTCTTCTTCTTGGGTTATTTGCTCTTCGACTCCAGCGGGCTGACCTCGAGAAAAACTAATGTTTCACTGGCATAAACGCTCAGTTCAGCGGGGTCATTGTGAGTCAGAAAGGCAATAAATAACTGGTGACATCTAGTGGATAATGTAAACATGCTGTGTTATTCACAAGATATTTGGCCTTAAGGTCAGGGAGCTGTTTGAATGAGGTTTGTTTCTTACGTTTTTTAGATTAAATACTGAGAAGTTCATGGCAGAATCATCGTTTTTTCCAACAGATAGGATCTAATTTAAGCTGAAAAAGCTGCTGAAAAATCCACTGATACATTTCAGGACTTTAGATGATCACAGTTTCAGTTTTGTTCAACGCCGGGGGGGAGTTTTAGACATCAACCCTGTAGTTCTCTTTTGTATATTAAACATAAATCTCCCCCTGACACAAGAGGCATCACCGTAACACAAAAATACCCCATGAAAAAAAACAGTTATTTTATTTATGGTACCCATATATTTGCATACACATACTCTGAAATATATCAACATCTAAGATCTTAGATATAGTGAATACAAATATCCCCAAATCCTTGTATATTGTCATATATGTGCAAGATAATAGAACATTTCCTAAATTATTTCTGCATTCATATGTTACACTGATCCAGGTACTGCACAGTTAATACATGTGGCCTATTTCATTCATTTATATCCCGCTCATTACCCTGAGCTCAAATGTATTAGAACAACAGCAACATAAAGAGGAATAACGATAATTTGTTCAGTTTTTAAAGTGCACACTGAAATATATATTTCTATATATATTTAAAAATATTTCACAAAGTATTTTCTGACTTGCTGATAAAGCTGCTCAGGTGTCATTGCTTTGTAAAGTCTGGAAATAGCTCATGAATGAAATAGTACATCCAGATTAACTGCCGCATTAATACAGTATGTCACATTACTTTATGTATATTCTCCTTTGCTTCATTTACAATATATCCAAAGGCAAAATGAGAAAAAAACAAAACAAAACAAAAAGAGCATCCATCCAGATTGTCTGTTATGGAAAACATTAAAAAAAACCATCTTGAAATAAAAATCCCTACGAGATGATGGGTAACATGTTCACATGTATAAAATCTTGCGCTTCCTCTGAACCTCCACAGAAACAGCCGTCGTTGAATCTCGCTGCACTGCTGTAGAAACATATATTGGCTTTCGATATCGGAAGGCAGAGAGTACAAACTATTCTTCAGGCAAGCTGGAAGTTTTGATGGAAACATCCCAAACTGTTGGTAAATGTGGGAATCAGCTGCAGTGGATTTAGAGGCAGCGATGTCTGCAGAGCATCAGTGGCAGGATGAGGGATTTAATTTGACGGCCACTGCTGTTCTGTACTGCTGAATAGATACAACACAAATACAAAAACCACGTTTCAAAACATCGTTCCAAATGGCAAAACTATCAAATTGTCCTCAAAGATGAACAAGCTTTTTGTCATTTTCTCCTTTAAAGTGGGTTTCATATGCAAACGTCAGCGAAGGTCTGGATTTTTAAAGATGCAGTGCTCCGTCCTGACAACAAACATCCACACAGGCCAAATTCTTCCGTCCTTCCAATTTATGGCTATTTGATAACACACATCATCTTTTATTTGTCGCATTCAAGCTCGGCTGCTCCTCAGAGGGAACGCTGGAGAAAATCTGTACATTGCTTCGTCCCTCAGTAGTTTTTCAGTTTTCACAACTTTCTCGAAAAGTAAAACAAATAATCTGAACAACAACTACGTGACAGAACAGATCAGATATTACAGAACGATATAAATCACTACTGCATGTGCTTCCGCCTAGTCAACAAACCGGAGAGACAAAAGGTGGAGACGATATAGCAAAGACACAAACACAAACGTTTCTTTTTTTTTTTCCGGATCCTCGACGTCGCGTCTCCACAACAGAACCAGATAACGAATGAGGGAGAAGGATGATTCAGAGATCCGTGACCTTCGGGGGACACCTCGAGTGCTGCTGAGTCCGTGATGTGCATGTCGCCGCGTCGTTGCTGGGTTGAACACAGTGAGATTGAACCTGTGAGGACGGGTGTTTTTTAACCTGTGTGACCCCCCCACCCCCCTCCTCGAAAGCTGCCGAGTGTAAAACGCTCCTGTGTGTTCGTTTGTGTCTCCACGCCGCAACAGTGTCACTTCACCGCTGTGCTCCTCGCTGATACAAGTGAAAGTCACAGTGTCTCCTTGTGTTTCGTGTCCCCCGAGTGCGTTGTGCGACTGCCCCCCCCTCCTCCCCCTCCCCTCCCCTCCCCCCCCCGCCTCCCTCACTCCGTGCCTCGCCTATTTATACAGCAGTGGGATCTGGCTGTTGTGACAGTGGTTGCGGCTCATCTTGCTGTCGGCCGGGTAGAGGTTGGACGAGTTGGAGAAGGAAGGCGGGAGGGAGTGATTGTCTGTGGTGGGGTTGGGGTAGCCGGGCGGGGGGAGCAGAGACTTGGGATCCGGCTGGGACGACGGCGGCGGGGCGTTGTGGTTCTGGTTCTGGCCTGTGGAGGGTCGGCGGCGGTTGCGTAGAGCCTGGCGCTCGGCCAGCTGGTTGCGGAGCGCCGACACCCTTTCTTCTTTCTGCAAAGAGAGAGAGAGGAGAGAGATCGTTTCAGAGTTTTCATGTCTGCAAATTAAAATAATGAGAGGGTGACATTTTACTTAACTCCAACCAGAGCGTTTAGCACTTACAGCAGTAATTAACAATTAGACAAATGTCAATTAGTTGTTTAAAAATAAATTAATCAGCAAAAAATTTGATAATCAATCAATTAGACCAGTTATTTCTCAGGTAGAAATGCCAAACATTTGTTGGTTCAAGCACCTTAAATGAGAGAATCTGGTGTTTTTAAGGCCAAACATGAGTCAGGTTTTGGTTTTGGATAAAAGAAACATTTCAGGACGTCATTTAAGGCTCAAGGAAGCTATGACACAAATTTTTAGAAGTTCAGTTGTCCCTCACTATAACGCGGTTCACCTTTCGCGGCCTCGCTGTTTCGCAGATTTTTTTTAGTGCAATGTTGCATGCTTTTTTTACAGCGTATGAACGCGCATTGTGTTCTGCGTCCTGATTGGCTAAGGGACTGTAGACCATTGT